>RCIC01000029.1:600000-907500 GCA_018883505.1 Ceratosolen fusciceps
AGGGCTCGCAAGGTGCCGTACGTCATGTGCGCATAAAAAATGCAGTATGTAAATTTTTTTCATCGTCACGTCACACGTGTCCCTTTCCGCGGAGAAAAATGCTGATCGATCGTCAAATTAGGCTCGCTCTACGACTGGGAAATAATGGAGCCACTCTAGCAGACAAGCCCAGCCTCGGCCAACTTTTCGACTAATTTATACCTCTGTCCTGAGAGGCCTTCCTCTTCCTTCGAATATTCGATACGTGGACTCGGGATTTTTTAAGGGGACCGAGACCAACCATACAGTGCTCGGTAAGCCAATGGTTCCCCCATCACTTGCACGACTTAAACTTTAAATTAATTTCAACGATCCTGACTTTAAACCCCTTATTTAGAAATTATACGTTTCGATCGATCAGCCAATATTATTGGAATATAAATAAAAGTTCATTTTCTCTTTGTACGTATCCAATTAATTATTAAACCCCATTTGTTACTTTTAAATTCAAAAAATATCAATGTCTTTATTCCAATAAAAAAAGTAGTCTATTATTTATTAACTCATTTTAGTAATTATTTTATTGACTATTATAAAACTTTACCTGTGCCCCTGCAAGTTGCGTATTAAATGCATCAAATGCAATTAATTTTTCGTTCTTATTAAATCTCGTTAAAACTTTTTTCCGGAATATTATTTATATATAACGATTTCGAATTCAGTTAAAATGAAACCGAACATTCCTTATATAATAATATAGGTATATAGTTTATATATAGTTTAATATACTGCAGCGAGCTTGTATAAAATTATTGATTGTATTGGTATATTAAGTACGTGACAGATAAATGCGGGGAAGCAAGGATTTGGCATGGCGTGCTGTTCCGTCAACTTGGTATATCAAGTGCAAAAATCGCGGAGACATATGCACCAAGCGGAAATGCTGCTTTCGCTTGGTCCCGGCATTCGGTGCACACGACACGCGGTAAATAACAAATTGCACTGGTCCGATTTTACACGTGATCGCGTGACCACAAAGAGGTTCCGCGAATTTTCTAACGTTTGCCAACTAACCGTTCCGACTCACCCTCGAGGTAGCGTTTTGATTTAGAAAGGGTACTCGAGCATGTGCCACTTTATTGAAAATTATCTCTTATTCGTAGTATCAGGAATAAGATAAACACTCGTGTAGTCGTCTTTGCTTGTGAGCTATCCTATATGTGAACCAAGGGAATGCCGTAATTCGAATTCCACCTCAATCTATCGATTGATTTTTGTTGATTTTTGTTTTTTATAACTTTATAAAAGTAAATTATTATTACAATTTAAATTGTATAGTAGTATAAAAATATTGTAGCTCGTAAATGATAAGTCAAACCATTTTTATGAATACTTACTTTAATGTGCGACTAAAGTCCTTCCTCCGTTTCTTTTTGTATTTATTAGATAGATTCGTTATGAAATATAAATCTTTAAAATATTACGATTTGTAGATAAATCAATGGTCCATGCACGATTACATATTCTTTTAATAATTTAAAGGTGGATAAATATAGTATTGATAATATTATGAATACTTACGGTAATGAAGTACTGAAAATCTGCTTAATTAATCTGCTACAGGGTATTAATAACATTTTTAATACTTAAAACAGATCAATTTCTATTCCAATGAAATCATTATGAAATTAAGTATTGTGCATTATATAAAAATCGTATAATTTTCAATAGATATATATATATAGTAAAATTCGAAGTAGATAATTAATGTACATAAGTAATATATCATAATTTGTGGTAAAATTGTATTTAATTAATAAATAT
Organism: Ceratosolen fusciceps; assembly: GCA_018883505.1. Classification (NCBI taxonomy): domain Eukaryota; kingdom Metazoa; phylum Arthropoda; class Insecta; order Hymenoptera; family Agaonidae; genus Ceratosolen; species Ceratosolen fusciceps. Next base: position 601,804 of record RCIC01000029.1, read on the forward strand.
TATTGTATAATATATTATATATTATTAATTATAATATCTATAATAACTCAATTTGCATATCTGGTCAATAATATAACTACATGAATGAAAGAAATTGTCTTTTACTATTTTTCATAAGTATTTTACAATGATGGTACATTTAAGTATATTGAAGGATTATGTAAAGTACATAAATTTTAATTAAAAATGTCTAACGAAAAATTAATTTTAAGGAAAACCAAAAAATTCTATACTGTTTAAAAAAATTTAATTCCAAAAACGAATTAGTAGATTTTACTTTTACAAATAACTAGATTAAAAAGAAAATATTATTACAAATGGATCTTCTAATCTACTTATTTTTTTAATTATTAAATAAACTATTTAATAATATAAGTAATTTTTTTTTTAATGTCATGTATATATAAAAATATTATTTTTAAATTGAGTTAACTGAATTCGATATGAGTAATTTACTTGATCTGTAATATATCTACGGAAAAGTTGATGAAAATTCATTGATAGATTAGGTAATCTATAAAGTTACTTATTATTGTTAGGCATTTCGCATAGCAAATTTTTTTATCAATATACAGAATTTTTTAATCTTTTTAAATTCAAGACTGTCTATATAACTTAATAATTCATATTATTTTATATTTCTGAATTGGTAGTAATTTTATTTATATGTATATATTTATAATACTTATTTAGAGTAGTTAGACTTTATCAAATACAAATTAAAATTACATATTAAGATAATTTTTATATTTTTGAATAAATACAAATAAACAAAGGCCGTTTCATTATGATTAATAACTTAAATTATATTTTATTCAGATAAAATTTATTATTTATGAATATTTATTAAAAAATTTTATTATTGAGTACTATGCTATAAAATTTTACGATATTATGTTATAAATTGAATGAATAAAGCTACTATTGGTTTTATCACGATTTTACTTATTTGTATTGCAAAAGAAAGTGCAAGAAATAAGATGTAATAACTGCGAGAATTTACTCATACAAATATTAATCTTATTTATATGTAAGGAAACATATATATATATATATATATATAAACACATGCCTTTAAACGTTTACTATTTTATCATGTATATTATCGGTTTTATGGAAATATATACTAATGCAATATTTATATAATCTGTACTGTAAAAGACGCTTTAAAATTAACGTTCGTTGGATTGACAAATAACCGGAAAACTTTAAACTGTAGTCCGAACTAAACGTTTACTATCATTTCAATGTTTAATTAATGAATTCACAGCTGAAATGATACCGAGGTAGCCGAGTAGATAAATCAAAGTCGCTCTATTTCGATAGAATAGTTGATTTAGAGTACTAATTGTATATTTAAGGGAACGCAGTTACAAAGGCAAATAGGATATAGATGGCCCTAATTGCTAGCTCTACCGCGGAAGAAAAAAAAATAAAATAAATTCACGATAAATTTAGAATACCTAAAGTTATAAAATATGTGTAATCTGAAGAATAGCCATTATTACATATTTTGCATCCCTGTATGAACATTATTGGCGGTAGAGCGATATTTGTCGTAATTAGATAAACGACACGAGTCGAAGGTAGTTGAGAGTCGTCAGAGAGAAGGGGAAATCATGAGGAAGAATCCTTTGAAGGCGGTAGAATGAGAAACGAATGTGGCAGGTTGTTTTCTTATGCAAATTGCTGATACGGTATTTCACACTGCTGGTAAGTGGAGTGAGTAAGTTGCTGTTAATGACGTAAGTTGCCGGGCGGACGACGGTCGAGACGGTCGAGGGTTCCGGGGAAGCGAGACACGCAAGTCGAGAAATCCATGCAGGGCGAAGGGCTCAGAGCCAGGATAATTACAAAACAAAAGGTCGATTGCAGGGGAGCGCAGGTGCGCAAACGAGCGGAACCACCGAGACACGGAGAACGCGCACCGTGACATATGCCTTTACATATGCGCCGCCCGAGATAAGTCTAATAGGCAATTAAGGAGAGGGAGGGGAGGCGGGAGCACAGGTGCGGGGGCGCACGTGCGCACGATGCGCATACCCCGAGCAGAGCCACGTGATCGTCGAGAAGTCGGGAAATCAAGGGCGGCCGCGATAAGGGGGGGGCGCGATTAGCTCTGGCAGCTTCTCGATTAAGTGTGGGAGGAGGAAGAGGAGGAGGGGGTGGAGAAGGAGGCGGTGGGGGGGAGTGAACGGAGTCTCGACGACGCTCGCTCGATTTATATTTTAAGGCCCACTCGCCTTCGCATTGTAGACGAGCGATACGCGGGGAGCTACTGTACGCGATCAAAGATGATCACGCATTTCGCGAATCAATAAATACTCGAGCTCCGCATAGCCATTCGCGTAAAATACATCGAAGACATTGTAGAAACATTGAAGTCGGCGCTTAACATTTACGCTTAAAAGGCCGCTCGGGAGTCTTTTATACGTGTCGAGCGAGGCACGTGTCGAACCGTAATCGTACGATCCCTGCGGCGATCCCTGCGGCGATCCCTTTGGTAACCTGCCACTGATATAAATTGCACGCTATTTGACTCGAGAATGCGCCGTTGTGTCGATTCTTATCACCAATTAAAGCGGTAACACATACCTTTTACAACGACATTACGGACATTTCCATACGTCAGGATTCTCAGGCCCCTATTACATGTCTGCACTTTAACGATTACGTGCACATTTCGTGAGTATTTGTGCAACGTTGTTTTAACAATTTCTTATAATATCAGAGCTAATTAAATTACTTGCTTTTCGTCTAGACAGTCAATTTTAATTTGACTCTCACCCCTGTCTTTTATTTTAATATAAATAATATCGGACACTGCGTCGTTTACAAAAACATTTTAAACGTAAATTAGTTTAAATTTTACCGATAACTACGTTACCCTAATTATTTATTTTAATTTTCTCAAATGATATAATGTTTTAAGTCTTTATTCTCTTCTGAAAAATAACTCAATTTTTATTCCTCCAGCTGTAATACAGTATATATCGTTATATATTGGTATGAAAGGGAGAAATCTATGAATATTTTATATTGGAATGATTTTCTCCTAGAATTGCATTTACTTTATTTTAGCCATTGTTTTCGATGTAACTAATCCTCTAAATTATTGCAATTTTAATATCTTCATAATAGCTCATATATTCATAATTCATTAATAATTCATAATTAGATATCATTTTTTTCTAAATCTAATTATAGTATGTTTCTTTCAATGTTTATATGTATTTACCTACAAATGTTCACTGGCACGTTATATAAAGATTATGGATAATAATTCTCTAGTATAATACAGATTTTCACACACAACAATTTTAAGAAACGTGACAGTAAACAAAATCCGTACGTATAACAAATTCTAAGAGAATTAGGGATATGAATATTTAAATTACTATAAGAGGTCGGAATTCGGTCGTAAAGTAAAGCAAACTGTTTAATCGAATAAAATATCAATGATGAGTAGGGCTCTTCGGGCTATCGGTATATGAAAAAAAGCTAATGATATAAATTTAATCCCCCCCCCATTTGAGATTTATATATATATATATATATGTATGTATGTATGTATGTATGTATGTATGTATGTATGTATGTATGTATGTATGTATGTATGTATGTATGTATGTATGTATGTATGTATGTATGTATGTATGTATGTATGTATGTATGCATAAATAAAGCGTAAAGAAGCTTTTGGCTCGACAATTGGCACTTACCTATGGTCCTTGGGAGAGGCTCCAGCAGCCGATGCAGATGTCGGGGTTGCGAGGCATCCTCGAGAGCTGGCCGCGGAGATGGATTCGCCTCGGTGCAGTCGCTCAAAGATCAAGCACTTGATCGTCAGCCCGGGTCGAAGGGAGCAAAACGAGTGGCGAGATTTTTTAACCTTCGAGAGCGAAGGGTTGCGGAACTGGGCGGGGCCACGGGCTCGGGCTCACCGTCGCGTCCATTGGCCGTTGGGCGGAGACCGAGCTCGCTACCCGGGAGGTGCCATTGGCCGACGAGGGAACACGAGCTTCGGATCCCTGCTAAGTTATTAATTTATCCGACTCTCGGCTTTTGTGTTCGCGACCAGCCGATTTGCCCGGCCTCGCTTATCTCCCCGACCATTTTCCGACTCAATTTCCCACTTGCCCTTTACCCCGAGCAACTTCCCGATATATTACAGGTCTGGTGCTTGAGCCTACGCGAGCTCGTCATAGCCGACTAAACATTTAGCCATTTGTTTTCGGACTATTGGCCGAGGCCCGAATTTTAATTAAAGGCAGAATGTAACGCAATATGTGCAACATAAATAACAAAAAGATAAGCGGTTCATTCGGATTCGGGAGTACTTGGCGATGAGTAACGCTGTAGAAGTTTTCGGCCATTGACGAGACGGGATACCGTCCGGGATACGGGAAGAGACCGCCGAAAAAGAAGGCCCTGCACCCGTTCCTATAGAGCCAAGGTCACTATCCAAGCTAAGGAAGATTCGGCAGGCTGTTTAGCACCGTTTCGATTCATCGGGCCCTCTTCCCTCCCACAGGAGGAAAGCTTCTATTCTGTCAGTTAGACGAGTAAGGAGTGCGCGGACCATTAAAATAAATTCAAGCCAAGCTCCCTCCACGAACTGGTCCTCTAGGAAAATCCATTAACTGCCTTTCTTTTATTCAAATTCTAAACAATTTTTAGCGTCTCCAATCCTAATGTGTTAAATTCAATTTTTAGTTTTCATCAAGATTCAAGTAGTTTTCCTTTCTTTAATTAACGCCCTAACGCTTCGATTTGCTCTTTGCTCTCCAATTATTCCAAATTTTTATTTATTTTTATGCAAATTTTATAATATTCACATCCTATTAATACATGTATTTTATATTAAGTATATAAGGGAACACGTAAAACATATTACACCCGATAAACAAGATTTTGTAATAAATTATTACAAGTTTTATATAATGTTAATAAATAACCATTAGTATGTTTAAGAAACTTTTATAAGTAATGATTAATTGCTGTTTGAATAAATTTTTTTTTTTAACAGTTTAAATAACAAATATTTATTTATGAATCTGTATAATTATCTTCAAGTTTTAAAATTTAAACCAATAGCAAATGTACTTGAAAAAGTTTGAATCCCTGTCAGTTCAGTAAAGAGAATTTCCGATGCAATATATATGTATTTAATACTATTAACAATCACTGTATACTTAATAATAATAAAAATATTTACTTCTTTAGGCTATTTTTTTTTTAAATATTAGATTAACAAATGAAATTATTTTAGCAATAATAAGTGTAATATGCAAATATAGAAGATATTTTTAGTTAGTTGAACGTTAGAAGAATCCCTTGTATTTGTAAGAATGCTAACGGTATATGAAATAACTTATACGTTGTGCTATTAATTAAATATATAGGTAAGTATCACTTAAAAAAATTGTCAATTCTTTTATAAGTACGTCTTTTTAGTGTTCGAGCAGTATGAATGAAATATATGGTGATATTCCTCTCAAGCGACCTTGCCGTGATATTTATAATAATAATTATAATAATAATAATGTGCATGCAGTATTGAAACCCTTAGTATTGATACTTTTGCATTTGGGCTGAAACTCTTGAAAATCGCGGCGAGTCGCACGGTATTTTCTCTTAAGCGAAGTGCGAAATTCGATGGAGTAAGCGATTTAAAGAAGTATTGCGGAGCCAGCGTCTTTCGGATTCAGCAAGAGCTTGGGAAAATAATGTAGAATTTCGGGGATGTTGAATAAGTGCGGTGATGGTGAATGAGGGTGGGAGGGCGGGAGGGCGGCCGGGAAACAGTAGCGAAGCGTCTCGGGGATGTAATCGCGAGCGGTCGGGCTAATGGCTCCGCGCCGATATTTTGTTAAACATGGAAACCTTTTATCTCGCGTGCGCTCACCCTAAGGTAATGGAGCATTGATTTTAGTGTAAGGGCTTCCGGCTCTCGACTCACTCATTCATTTTTTTTCGAGAACAATCCGAGAAAACCGAAGATCCGAAGGCTCATCGATATCAATTATTTCTTCGCTATTACAAAGAAATAACTTGGCATCTTGATTAATTTTTCTTCCTCTATCTCTCTCTCTCTCTCTCTCTCTCTCTCTCTCTCTCTCTCTCTAAATCGATTGCTTAGTCGGGTTACTTTAGCTGGGTAATTATTATAAAACGCCATAATGCTAAAATGGTTAGCAGTTGTAATAACCAGTTCTGACTGACTATTATTCCCCTAAGGAACGATACTAATAAGTGGCATGAAATTATTTATTACGGACTTTTTTAGGAACTTGAGTATTAAGGTTCCTTTTTTCTTTTATTATTCATGTAGCTTATTTACGAATGTACTCGCAATTCAAAACATATATTGACGCAGCAGATAATATAATATGTAGTTAAATCGACTTATCTAACTCGATGAATTTAACTAATAAATTTCATGAGCTTTTGTTGTTTTATTTTTATTAAATATACAATAAAGGTAGATAAGAATTTGTGAAAAGGAAAATAAAACTATAGATTAAAAACCTTTTTGTTATAAAGATAATATTTATTATTTTTAAATACAAATTTAATTTGATGATTATCTAAAAATAATTATTTATAATTATTATGGTTTTAATCTTAATAATAAGTATAAATGATTTTGATATAGAAATTATCAAGGAATGCAAATTTTCTTCAAATTTTTATCATATTCTAATACATATTTAAATGATTATTGAACATTAAGCATTTTAGAAAATATTCACATTCATTGATAAATTTATTATATTGTTAAATGAATTTTAAAAATGCACACCGTTACCTTGTACATAAAATATGAAGGTTTTATCATTGATAGCCTTATAATTTCAGTAACGTGTAAGATGCGAATAAAATTGAAGTATAATTTACTAAATAATGCCATAGCCAGATCCTTACACAAGCACGTTTTTCTATCAAATTTTGCATTAAAGGTACTCTATCGCACTTTCTCTCGATGTACTTGTAAATATGTGGTATAATCCAGCAATTATAGTAGATCGTCCTCGTCGTTGGCAACTGTTATTTCTCACGCTTCTTTCGATTTTGCTCTCGCGATTCTCATTCTCAATGTCTCGTATACTTTTTCTTCTGTGGGAAGAATGCCAACAAGGACGACGACGACGACGACGACGAAAGCGACGTAGACGTCGTGAAATACGTTTAAGTAACTTCCTCGATTTTCTCTCCACTATTTCCTTCGTCATGTTGAGAAAATTCAATGTTCTCCTCCACCCCACGAAATGTCGCCTACTGGAATATATACTTCAAAATACTTGAAGCTAGATCGATAAAAGAAAAATTTCTACAACGATGTTTATATGTTATCCGCGCTTTTCGCATTCACGAAATACAGCGCAGGAAAGAATCGTATGTTATATATATATATATATATATTGATAATTAATATCATAAATAAAAAGGTGAAATAGTATAGTAAGAAACTGATAAATTTATAATATTTTAGTTATTTAAAGTAAATATGACACCTCTTTACATTAACTGAGTAAATAAAAAAAATCCTTAAGGAACAAATAAATGTTGATTGGAAAGATGGCAGATAATAATAATGAAATAATAGTTGCTTAGCTTTCAATAAAAAATAAAAAAATAAATAAATAAATAAGTAAGTCAGATGTATTTGATGTATTAAATTTAAGCAGACTAAACCACATATAGGTTCAATCTTATGATACTGTTCGGGACCGAGATTAATAAATAAAAGGCATAATAGGTTTGGAGGCTTGACGTAAAGGAGGAAATGGGTATCGATGGGAAAAGATCACACGCGGATGCGTCGTAGAAGAGTTAGATCTTGTGATGAATTATCTCGCACCGCTTGAAAAGTGTAATAGTTGTGCACGCGAGTGACAAGAGTGTGCAAGGTACGAGACAAAATTGAGGTGTGGAGTCGGATAGACGGCACGAGGTCATCTACGACGTAGCAAAAGCAGCCCAAAGTGTCCAGGAATACATCGCCGCTATGTAGTTGGGTCCCGGTCACCTTCCGCCAGCGGTTGTGTTACATCTTCACTTCGGTTCCCCACACTCAATATAAGTCAAGCGAGAGAGCACTCATTGTTGAGTATTATTTGTACAACTTTTTCTTTTATTCTCACAATGTTATTAACCTTTTCAAATAATAATAAAAATAATTTTAAAGTACATCTTAAAATTCTACAAATTTTATGAAATAAAAGATTATGAGTGTATACGTACAAACACATTTGAAGTAATATACTATACTTCACTCTATATCCGAAAAATTTTTTATTTGATATTAGTAAAGTATTTTTCTTGAAAAAGAATTAGAACAATTAAAGTTTCATTTTTTTATTCTTTATATAGTATATACCTAAGAATATTTACAATAAAGGATTATATGAATTCTTCATTCTAAGAAGGGAATGAAAAAAGTCAATATCGTAAATATATTTTTATTGACTACGTAGGGGACATAACGTTAAATAGAATATTTTATAGATTTTCTTCATACACGCAAATAATGGCTTTAACAATACTTGTAATAAAATACGCTAACAATTTTCTGCTATTTAATAATTATATTTAAATTTATTAACTTTTCAGCAGCTTCAGTTGTTAACTAGTTTTGAAATGAATAATATTGTACGATGAAATGTCTCAATTATGCACACGAACGCAAATAATTTTGGTGGACGCTATTACCTCATATTTACTTTCAAAATCTACTTCAGTTAAATCAATTTAATTTAAATAAACATTTTTGTTTTTAATTACAATTATAATCGGTCTTATTTTAATTTAAAATATTTAGATGTATTTATAAAATATAACGATTTCTCAAATACTTAAAATTAAAAAAGATTGCTACGTCGCCTTATTATGAAGCAGCTGTTCATGTGATAGTTGTACATAAGACGAAACGTAGAAACGATCCTAAAAACAAACGATAACTTCATTCTTACCGTCGAAAACTCCATAAGCCACGTGCATCGGATGCAGACTTTCTACACTTATGCCCCAAATCTCGAAAACACAGATTACTAAGTGCAAGAAGTTTATTTTAATGAATGTAAGACTGACATTTTATAAGCCTTGGCCCCATTTGAGTAACAGCCGTAGAAAATTTATTGAAATTAAGAATATTATTATTATAAAAAACATTATATAATTATTCAAATATATGATAATATTAAATAAGTATAATAAATAGTTCGCAACGAGGAATTATACTTTTATACATTATAGAAAATTTGAAATAAGAAAGAAAAAATTTTAAAACTAAAAATAAATACAAATCGAAATATAAAATTAATTATATATATTGTAATACTTAGTATGTAATTGGAATTGTAATAATTATAATAAAAATCAAACAGTTTTATAATTATTAATTATTCTTATATATAAAGTAAAAAAAAAAAACTTTCTTGGACCATTTTATATGTGAAGGAAATGCTTAGCTAACAAAAATAAAACAATTTAGGCCAGTGGATAATGGAAACATTATTATGCACCTGCAAGTAAATCAGGCGACTAATTTACATTTTAGAATAGGACGGATGACCGTAACCTCACCTAATACATGTTTTGTCCTTATTAATAAGCGTCGTTACATTTATTTACCTTTTTCAAGTTTGTATATTATATGATTTGAGTTAAAAAAATTACTGTAAAAATCCTTGTAACGTATTTTCAAATTTTTATATACTTTTAAATAAATGACAGATTCTATTATAGCGAGTACAGAGCGTTTTTATTTATATTCTTCTCATATACTTGTTTATTTCATGTACGTCATCTGCGACGCGGTTCGTGCATCCAGAACGAGAGGAAGGAAGGGAAAAGACTGGTCAATTAAAATAAAACGAGTGCGATAAGATAATGAGCCAAGGAAAAATGTAAGGACAGGAATTAATTATTATAACTAAAATAAATTATCACAATTACAATTCTTTTCGAATCGTTTTAAAAATAAAATACTCACTGGCATTAGTAATAGTCGCTCATTCCTAGCTATTGGATTTAAAAACGTAGGTTTAAAAGGAGCATCGTCGCATCTCTCTCCACGGTGAGGAAACAGTGCAAAAATAATATCGGTTTTTTACACTGTGCACAAGCTGACGTGTAAACAAAATTACAAAATTATGTGTGGTAAATAAGGATACTACTTTGTCACGCGTTGGAGTTATTCATATAAAGTATTTGCGTTGAAGTCAACCCAAGTTGAAGCCCTTAAACTTAGAACGGATTGAGAAAACCAACATCAATTTCTTTAACTAGATTTCAATGACAATAAAAATATTTTATAAAACTTATCCGTTATTTAATTCCCGCTTTGAGATCTTGGTGCAAAAATTAATTCTGTATATAATTCTTCCTTTATTCGAACGTTAATCTATCCATATCATGACTCATAGGTGAATCGAGTCGTCGACTAACGTCCCTGTACTCTCCCGATTCAATCTTCCGAAACCACTTTTTCGCTGTGACAGAATAAGCTATAATTATTAAATATGATATTCCATGTTTAGTATTTATGAAGTAAATTATCTTGTGGCTAAAGGAGGGCATTGGCCGATTTCGAGGCGATTTACGAGCAAGAGAATCGAGATTTCGCTCCACGAAATACGAACTAAATAGATTCGCAGCTTTATTGAATGAAAATATTATCGTCGAATAGTCGAGACGAAAGTACGTAAAGATGAGAAAAGATAAACAAGACCCGGAACCAGAAATAACAGGAAAAGAAATTTTCTTAACTTCCTCGACAGCTTATAATAGATGATTTGCCATGTAAAAGGTATTATTTCATTAAAATGCAAACAACGACGTATTGTTTTCTTATGGATTTCCAGAAAAACAACGTATTAGAAAATTATTAGAGAGATTATTCTATTTACATTAATCTCTATGCTGATAAGAATTTTTAAATTTCAATTCACCGAATTTAAAATTATAAAAAAATATGACATAGCCTTTATTATTACATTTATATATAAATATCATTTTATTTTTTCACGTAACTATAAACATCCACTTAGATTTTGAGCACTAAAAATTTGATCTTTTTACAAGAATTGTCTATTTATATATTTACTCCAGTCTTCATTTGTAATTTATAAAATTCAATTTTATAGTTATGCACTTAGTCTTATTGTTGACAGATTATTAGAAGAATTTTAAGCAGAATATTTTTAAGTGAAATACTCTTTACCTCCCATTTATAATGTTTATCTCGTCATCATGAATTTCCGTACTCTTCCGCTCATATAATTATAAGATTTTAATGCTGAATTTTGTTGACGTTTTGAGTCTCACTATCTGATATTAACTATGGCATGAAGTTTTTTATAAAAAATACTAGTTGTTCAACGATGGAATCGATGCTCATCAGGATTCATTAAATCCACGTATAATTCCAAATGTATATTATAATATATCATATGTACTATATATTTATGTATAGCGCATATTATTATTAAAAGCAAATTGTGAATTTAATATTTCCTGTACATTCCAAATAAAATATTCGATTCTGATGAATAATCAATTTAATCAATTTAAATTGTAAATACTTTTATTTTTCATAGAAAATATTCAAAACTATTCGAAATATTTCGATTTTACGTCGATCGTACGTTTTTACAAAGTTTTCATTTTTGCGCTATCACAAATGATAAAAATTATATATAAAAATAAATTTCATAACACAATTTAGCGATTCACGGAACCGTTAAACATTAAGCGACGGTGACCGCCAATTACAAGGACATTGGCGATTCCGTTAAATTCAGACGCCTTATAGGAAAAGTGTGTTGACGGAAGTAAATATGAATATTTTCATGTCTCAGAAATTCATGTCTCCGAATAACCGAATAACAATCTATCATTTTAATACTAACAAAACTTTTAATTGTATACTGTCATTTCAAGAATTATAATTTAATTTAATGTATTTTCATTTTTATACGTATACTGAGTGTTATCAAAAGGTTAACATTATTTTTATATTTAAATTTAAACAAGATTATTCATTTCTCATATTTCAATTGAACAATCGACTTATTCGTCGAATCTTTCAAAAGTGTATGTCTTGTTTGCTTAATGAAGATAAAAATACATAAAAATTCAATTTTTTAGTGGTAACACATGCATATCTTCATTATAATGTTCAAGAATAATTTCTAAATTACTGTGGTGCGCAACTGCAATTTTCACATGAGTATTAATCTAACGTTAATTGTATTATAAAATAAAATAAAAAAGTATGCGAATTATGTTTAGTCTTATTTTTATAAGATAGAACAGGCTTTTAAAAAAAAATGAAAAACATTTTGCACAATCTTTAAACGGTAAATTGTCTAGATTATAGAATTTATAAAATAAAAGAATTAACCGAATCATGCTAAGTAAAGTATTATACTTTCTTATTATATATTTTGTTATAGTGTGTTTGTATTTGCATTTTTATTTGTTATTTCGTTATAGTATCGATTTTTATTGTGGTTAAGAAAATAAAAATTTTATCCTATTGAGCCCTCTATTATGTTATCCGTAGATGGTATTTTTCGTTTCACTTAGTTGGTCAAGCAGATTTCTATTAATTTTTTACTTTGTGCATTAAAAAAATATAATTCAAAATATTTTTATGTAAATTTAAATAAATATGAAGTTTATATTAAATTTAACTGGGACTTGATATTCATTTATTTATGTAAACGATAATCGGTAAGTTCGGAATTTTATATATCAACATTTGATTATATTAATATTTTATGTATATATTATAATATTGTATTATTTATAACCATTCAATCCCTGTAATATATTTCATTTAAATATCGTAATACTAAAAACTTTTAAGTAATTTTAATCTGTGAATTTGATAGAATTTCAGTAATATTATATTGTCTATTGACTTGTACTTCGAATCTCTATTGTAAGTCAACGTGCAAGCTTTATAGATGGTATTAATTAATGTTGTTTCTAAATATAGTCGAATAATACAGTAATAAATATGATATGCATATATATATATATATTATTTTTGTATATTTGATTTTTTTGCACATTCTTACATATGAAAGAATGGTATTATTTTTATATTTTTTATCATTTTAGGTTTTTTAAGTTTATAAAAAGAATTAGATATTCAAGTTGCAGGCTTTATTCCAAAGAGTTTATTTTAGTGATATTAATAATAGACCTGTATTTGAAGACTTATTATCATATTCTTGAGGTATATTTAATGAGTATTGAGAAAGTTTCAGATTATATTCTAAATACTTTAAAACCAACCTGTCCAGCAGTACATTTACTATACATAGTAAAAATAGAAATTTATGTTTGTCCATTAAATTGTTTTGATTTAAGATTATTATTCTAACTGTTCAACATTATTAAATATATATATATATATATATTATCACGCGCGCGCGCGCGCACACACACACACGCATGCTCATATACGTAATTGCCATTGCCATTTAACAATCCTTATTTGAGTGGTTTATGCAATGAAAAGTTATGCTATTTTTTTAACAATATTGAACACGTATAAAAATATTTACATTGAAGTTTAAAAATATTTTTTAAAATTTACGGATTCAACAAAGTAGTTATAGTCATTTTACATAAATGAAAATGCAGAGAGAAGTGGATAAAAATTTCTGAAATACTTTATGGAGCAATATATTTTAATAAAATGTAACAAATCTTCATAAGAAAAATCTACAATTTATTTTATTTAAATATTGTGATTATGGAGTTTTTTTTCCATATATTTAGTGAATTTCACATGAAATAATAGTGAATAAATAGTCAGAAATAATTTAAGAATAAATTCTAGTATTAATAAATTATTTACATTATAATAAATGAATTATAATATAATAAATAAATTACATAATTTCCATTATAATTAACAATGAATCAAAACTAAATTGTATCGAGTTCATTTAAAGTTTAAATTTAATATTTATGTTGATTATAATTATACATATAATGGTGATATATTTTAATAGGTAAGTAAATGACGTAATAGATGGAATTGTTTAATTATTATGTATTTTTTTTTATTTAATAGTTGTGATTTTATAGAAATACGGATGTATTTATTGCGAATTGATTTAAAGTATAATATTCAAAGTAAGTGGAGGCGGAGCTATGCCAATTAAGGCAGAGATGCATTACTTACTTGTGATCGCTAATGCGAATAGGGCCTGTGGTTGAGGCCAAAATCAATCGCAGTACGAGGCAGATGAGACGAATCCGCGGTGAAAAGATTTTTTTAGTCACAAGGGCGGCCCGTATAGACCGCCTTGCGACTATTAGTCGAAATTCCAGACACGCGTGCCGTGGAGTCGTCGCCGTTGTCATAGTAACGAAACATCGTTGACGTCCGCGATCTTGAGTTATCGCCGATACCAGTCCGGTTCTACGTTTCTACCTACGTATTCGCCCAGGCAATTTCTGAGGGCCATGATTCGGAGAAGGTACTAGGATGTGCTCGTGTGACCACAAGAAAATACAAAACCTGTCAGATTTTGACTGCGGAGACCCTTACGGACCCAGGACCGATAAAATTTATAAAACCTTCAATATACCAACTCGCTTTATGTATCCGAGTAAGTTAATGTTTAACCTGGACTTTAGCTATTACTCTCAAGCTCGTTATTCACATTCTTAACGGAATTTGTTCGTTTTAATAATTATGATCTTTCTAGATTACTGAATTATGACTTTATCACCCCCACTTAAACACTCCTTTATATTAATGAGCATGCAATTAATATAAATGATCATTAACGTATACCTGGATGATAGTTTTATTGATTTTCTAAAGTATGCCAATCTGTTTTATGTATAAATTACTTAAAAACCTTTCAACAAATGTTATCGATATTCTGTAAATAATAATAACTTATAAAAATTTAATATAAAGAATATTAAACTTCAGGATATTTAAGTTGATTTAAATTTTAAAAACATTGTTATGCTAATAGTTAATATGTAGTAATATTTATTTAAATATTGTAATATAAAGCTTAAGTGTTTTTCTTAATTTATATGATTAGTAAAATCAATAACCCCATTCATCTTGCACTTCTTTCAGAATATAATGTTGTACATATTAAAATTATGAGATGAGGAAACACGGTCTTGTAGTTCGCTGGTATGACGCTGATATGATAAAATATTTCAAAATGAGTATTATAATGTTTAAGCGTCGAAACGTCGTTATCGTACAAATTATTTTTTTTTATAATCACTTGAAAGTGCTTACTCGGTATAAATGATATTATTTCGTAATATTTGTATTGCTAAAAATTATAATTGTGGTGTGCTTGTAGGCAGAAGGGAATTGAGATTTTTTAGAAAGAGAAAGCAACGTGAATTGAGTTGAAATTTTAAAGGAAGCTTGGAGCGGCTTCCATAAACCGATCAATTTGTACAGAATAAAGTGCACATTCTCTTCTCGAAATAATGATAATCATAGCTAGGCACAGTCTCGTTAGAGGAAAGAGGAGAGCATTTGAATTCCTCCAAAGTGTACTATTTTAAGTATGTTCAGTATAGCAAAAGCATAATATATATACGTATATACGAGAGTTCGTTTAGACAATCGAGCAGAATGAATGATGGGGAAGAAAAATAAAAAAATACTAATCCAGTATGTGTCGATAATTCGATGGTAGCGAGATTTAAAAGACGCCAATAACGAATAACATTGAGGCGGCGGTAGTCGAGCAATAATCGTCTCGATCCCGTTTGCCGCTTCTCGCTTTGTACAACTTGCGCAATTCGACCGAGCATTGCCCTCGCGCTTATCTATTCCGCGCTATCCCATCTAATTTTAGCGCGAATTATAGCGCGAATTATAGCGCGAATTATAGCGCGAATCGTAACGCGAATCATAGCGCGGCCGCCTTTAAAGTCCCTTATCACGGCTTCTTACATCCCTGGCCGGCGTCCGGAGCATTATTACTCGGTGATCTTCGAGGTCTCCGATTATAATGCCCACAGTGACTCTCGCAAAATTGATAAGTACTCCCTAGTCCCCTCTAAATCCCGGCTCCCGTCCGGCTCGACACTCTCGATTCACAATTTCCCGCGGCTTTTTAAACTTTCGTTCTATATTCCTTTTTAAATGTTCTATCTTCCTGGGACTTCCATTTCTTTCACGCTCCTGCGAATCCTAAACGAACGAAAGCTAGACTTCGACTATTGATTTTACAAACATCTCGAGCGCGGGATTATTCAATACTTAGGCGCAGCCTTCTCTCTCCCCCTCCCCTCCTCTCCTCTTCTCGTCCACCAATAGCCAGCAGTTTAAAAATATTTAAAAATAATTTTCTTACGTCGACTTATTAATTCCTCGGAAGCGATTGGACTCGGTGGCGCGTCATCTTATACGTCACCTATGTTATCTAAGCCGCAGACTTGGAAAAAAAAAAAAAAAAGAAATAAATAAATAAGAAGCAGGAAAAACAGTACACAAGGCTTCCGAGTTTGTCTCTCTTCATCGTTCATCGCACATCCGAGGAAGACAGACTACGTGATTCTATACTCGCGAGTCTCTTGCTCGCGCATAACCACATTCTCTCATAAAGCTCATCATTATGCCCATCCGGCTCATCTTATTTCTAAAGATTTCTTTGTTTATTTTACCTTGTCGGGCCGAAACCATTGACTGCCGTGTTAACAATAACCTGTACCTGTGCCTTTCTGGGGGACAACTGAAGAACGTAGCTTACGATGACGTGAATGCTGTGCAGACCATCGACGACATAGAGCTACATCTCGAAGATCTAAGTATCGATTCCATATCCAAGCTCGCTTTCTCAGACGTATCAAATTCCTCGGCTCTGTATTTACGCGGGAATCGACTGGCTGTTCTGGTCAAGCACTTTTTCTATTATTTGGATCAGCTAACTTATTTGGACCTCAAGGATAATTGGATTTCCCAGATCGAGGATGGTGCTTTTCTCAGACTATCAAACTTGGAAACGCTCTTGTTAGATGGGAATCGATTATTAACGTTTCAACCTGGCACTTGGAAAGGATTGGCCAGTCTCCGTGAAATATATCTTACGAACAACACTATTAACCTGAGAAAAGGAATGTTTCGTGAATTAAAGCAGCTAGAGACTTTGGCTTTGGACACTAATAATATTACGGAAATCCCTCTCGGTTCCTTCGAAGGATTAAAACATTTGGATCTTTTGTATCTTTCTAGAAATCGTATACGTAATCTCGACCCCCGGATGTTTCAAGGACTCGGTGAGTTGAGTGAATTAGATCTCGGAGGAAATAATATAGAAACTTTACCTGGCGAGCCATTCGCATTCCTCAATAATTTAGAAAAGCTCTGGTTAAGCGGCAATCGCTTGATTCAAATTAAAGCAGCAGATTTCAAAGGATTAGATAGACTGGAATGGTTGCACTTGAATTGCAATTACTTGCGATCAGTGGATATGGCGGCTTTCAATGATTTTAAAAATGCCACGATTGAGCCGGGCTTCATAATAAATGGACGATTCTTGAAAAACTTCAAAGCTGTCACTGGATCTTTCCGTTGCGCCCAATTCCACGACTCGTTCGACTGCCAAAGCATTTAAACAAATAAAATATGTTCATTTCTTTAAATAATAACTTTTAACAATGCTTAATCTGTAGAGATAATTAATTGGCCAGATTTTACATATTACAATATTTCATTTGTTTCGTCAATATATTTCATTACTTAATAATTATTAAGTAGGATATCTTAGGCATTAGTGGTTTCTATAATAATTAAATGTTAATCCTTATTATAATTCACAGAAAACCAAATACTTAATATATGTTACTTCTAAACATTTTTGTACAGAAGATTAAAAAAATGTAAATATATATATATATAATCATATCAGCGTAAATATTTTATCGAGCACATTTATTGCATATTTTATGTTACTATTTTTGTATAGAAAACAAAACTGACATTTATTGATCGATGTGAACCATTTGAATTTTTTTATAAATTTTAAATATTGTTTTTAATAAAATAAATTATTTAAAAATATTGTTTGTGCAATAATTAAACTTAATTGTCAGGCAAATAACAATATTGTCAAATCAGACTTTTAAGAATATAAGTTGCTTTATATAATTATAATATCTCTCTTTTAATCGATATATAATGTATTAAAAAATATTTTATCACGTTACTTGTTATATTTTATTTCCCATTATATCTCTTTAATTAATAGAAAATTACAGTTTCTGTTTGAATTTGATTTCAAAAGTTTTCAATTTTAAATGTATTAGATTGAACGGACGCATTCTAAATTGATGCGTTGTTTCAAATTCAATTATAAAAGAAACGTTTAAAGAAAATTCAGTGTATGATAGAGAAATTATACATATATCATGTTATCAATAATAATAAAAATTTATAACAATGTATTTCCTGTACGAACTTGTACAAAACCTTGAATTTAAAGTAAAATTTGAAATGAAAATTTTAAATTATTATTGGTTATACTTATTGCGTATGTGTATGTGTTCATATGCTTGCATTGACAAAACAGACGGAAGCGAGTTAAATAATAATGAAATTAATAATAATAATAAATTTTTTTTAACAAACTTTTTATTATAACGTTATAAAATTATATTAAACAGAGGAATGAAATATATGTTTGTATAAATAAAATGAAGTCAATATATTACATTTTTTATTAATTTCTTATGAAACAACATATACAAAGTTATGCTTTTATAAAGTAGCGATGGCAGAGCTCGCATGGTATATTAATTTATGAGATAACATCAGGGCAAAGGACAATGGTACCCGTACGTACGTACGTACGTGTAGGCAGATATAATTAAAAATAAAAATACTGCGAATAAGCTGAAGAGGCAAAAGTTTTTCTCTTCCTTACGACGAGAGCTGCTTGAGTGGAATGGTCGTCGAGGAAGAGCAGAAGCTTTCAAGATCCCTGTAAGGATAAATTGATCACTAAGTAAATCCTGGAGGGCGTCCAGAGATTATAATAGAGAGTAGGATATTGTTTTTATTACATGTTGAGACAAGGGCCGAAGAATATGAGGCTCTAGCTACAATGAAAAGGATAATCTTGAATAATAAAGCATTGATTTCTTCTGTATTCTTTATCAGCCCCTATCGGGAATATTGTATTTACAATTCCCCTCTACTTATTCTAAGTATCGATTATTAATAAATAAATAAGAGAAAAATTAATTTAAGAATGGCAGAATAAAATTCTATTATTGAAAATAAATAATTTAATACTAAATCGAAATATATTTAATTTACGTATCGAAATAAAATATCCTTCGCTCACACATTATTATAATAATAATATATTCATAATTTCTCCGGATTTTTATTGAACTCGATAAAAAGAAGTAAACTCGATAAACAACGATGAAAGGGGCTTAAATTCGTTCATATAATGTTATATGCAAATGATATTTACATTAATTTACATTAAAATGCCTTTCAATTTTCAAATTGGCTAATCTCATAGAATTAGCTAGAAATACAAATCTTTATAATAATTGAAAAACAATTAAACAATATTACTAATAATTTACGACGATTACCGACATTACTTAGGATAAGTAAGTCAAGTAAAATGGGATTAAAATCTGATAAAGGTTTACGCTTTTTATCAGTCAAACCAAACGGCTATGCGCGAAATTCTTACAATAAACCTAGCAGAAGACGGCATTTCGTTCGAGCTCCGTCTGTTCCTCACGGATACTGTATTTGTTTGCAGAAATGACGAAGGGCTACCGTGATACCGAGGGCACCATGGGAAACCCTTGCTACAGAAAAATTTCCATGGACTACGGATGGTTCTCGCCGACAGTACACACAGTACCGACGTCCTACTACCCGAGGAACTGCGCCTTCAGTGTCGTCGCCTCGCGGGGTGGAATGTACCGGAACTACTCCCTCAACACGGAGCTCGACAGATAGTCCATCAATATTTTATGTCCAACTACGAGCTACGAAATTATCCTTGCAGCAGCTATTCGAATCCCAATTCCTTATTACTTCGGGGGCCGAAGCTTTTTTTTATCCCTCTTTTTCCATCCCAATCGCTAACTAGCCAGTTATATATATTATTTACAGGCCGACTCGTACTTTAATCGATGTCCCTGCAAATTTACTTAAGGTCAATGCTCAAGTTCAGCTAGGCCGAAATCCGTTTCTTTAAACGGAGCTCGCGCGCCTTCCTCTATTTCTCGCCATATACCGAGCTTAGTGGCTGGCTACCGCGTCTTTTAATCCAATGAGCACCGTATCGGCCAATAGTCCCATGTGTAATTATGTAATTGCGGTGTCAAATTCTTACCCGAGTCCCGTACCTATGCGAATACAACTTATTTTATTCCCTTAGAGTATTTTACTCTAACTGAAAATCAAAGCAAACGTAAATTTTTTTCATTAAATAAAATTATTATACTAAAGGCTGTAAATTTATTTCGAAATACAACCAAACCTTATGTATTACTAGTGTACCTTATTTAGATGTGGAGGAAAGTGTTATTTTGACTAAGAATATCTAAATTGCGACGCACAATGCGAACTCGAACGCAGAATAAATAATAAGTAATTCAAGGGGCTTTTATCTAGCGAATTTCATCAGTCAATTATCTACGCTTACGTACAAGCCAAAGTTCTTGGCTATTTTATTTTGCCTCTCTCCCTCCCCGTCTGCGCTACCCGTCAATGTGTTCGAATATCCATTTTCTTTCGTTAAAAAGCTTTAATAAAAAAATTTTTTTTTTTTAAATAACCCCAATAAACATTGGGGGTGGGGGGGGGTGTCTTGGCTTTTTTTGGGCTTAGTCGTTCAAGCTGAGACTTTGAAACTTGTGCAGTCATTGAATTTGTCCTGGTTACGGGGATAAAGCATAAATTTTACTCTACCCCCATCCTACCGTTCCTCTCTCATTCTCAGACATTTTTCTTTCTAGTTCCATAGAGGTATACTTCGCGGTTCACCATAAACTTTCATTTCTCTCATCTCCCGAGATCTTCTTTTACTTTGTGGTAATTTCTCTCTCTCTCTCTCTCTCTCTCTCTCACTCTCAACCCTTTCGATATTTAACCTTCTTTACAACCACAACGTCGCATGACTATTTATCAATAATCGTTATACAATAAATTATAAGTATTTTCATTATTATACTTAATTGTTTAACAATTTTTATTGTAATTTTTATGTGTCGAATTGTGAGGTTTTCCTGTAACTCGACACGAGCAAAGGCACTTGAGGCTACGATTTTTTTGTACAGTCGAGTGTTCATTAGTTTTTCAAACCGCTAGTTTTTCTTTAACGAATAAAGATAAATAAAGATAATTTTATCCGCTTACATCCCGAAAAAAAGTGCATGACAGCTTGAAAAATTGTTTGCCGTTAGATCATGACGAGAAATGCATTTTAATAGCTATATTTTGTGCGACTTTGAATTATAAGTATTCAAGCATCTCAAAATATTCGTCAATTAGAGCACATATTTCTGACGCTGATGTTCCAGTGAAGAGAAAAGTATTTTTGTCAATAACACAGGGCAAACAAATGTATGCATCAATTCTTTTAACGAGATCCAAATAATTGGTAAGAATTCTATAACTATTTATCGTTGACGTAATAATTTATTATTTTGCAATGCAAGTAAATACAGTAAAATTTTTAGAAGAGACCGACGTATTTAAAATCCAGTAAATCCTATGAATGAAAGGAGTTGAATTACTAAATGGGACAAAAGAATAATACTTATTGAAGAAAATATCAGAGCATTTTATAGATCCTCCTCGACCTCGACTTTCATTACTCACAGCTAGTTTTATAGCTGTATTAGCATTTTGAAAACTTTTCATTGTTTGTGGAAAAAGATCATTTTTATTTAGATATACTCGTTAAATTGGTAAAACGCATAGGAGGGTGGGGGTGAGCCATATCATTTTCGGTCAGTATAATACAAATATGACCTAAGGTAGCAGGCATAATAAATTGTTAAATTGATGATGAAGTATAAAAATCGAGAAAAATGGAAGAATATGATTAATGTAATAAAAGAGCGTGGACTGTACGATTTACGAAAAATTACTTTATCAAAAAAATAAAACTATTAATGCGGAAATTGGTTTTGCTATTAGGTGCAATAATACACGAAATATTTATTTATTATGTATTCTATTACATTCACAAATATATAAATACACGTTTTTTGAAGCTTAAATTAGTATTGTAAAATCCTTCGTTACTATCAATGTTAATTCGAGAATGTTTTAAAAAAATATGATATCAATATCGTTCGATCAATTATCTGTAGATATTATTCAAGCATAGTAGAGTATATTTAATCCGGATCATTAGCTAGTCACTCTTGAGACTTAAATAACGTAGCTTCACTAGTTACTCGAAGCGAAATACAATAAGGTTGGAATTATTAACAATTTAAGGTAAATATTTTATTTTATAGCATAAAAATAGTAAAAATAATAATAGTTGCGTTTTAACAATTAAATCAATTTTAACGTTAATCGGTGATTTTCGCGTTGGGATTATTATTCAAATTCAACAAAACTCATTAAGGATTTTATTTTAGATGTTCTTTTTCCTTTAATTATTGACGTCAGAGATAATTCATACGAAGACAGTCCTTATTCACTGTGAGTATCCAACCACGAGCCTTCGAAATCCTATGTCCTACAAAAAGATAAAGTATAAAACTTATAATACTGTCATAAATAAATATGAGGTTAATAATTACAAACGACGGTCCCTTCCTATATCAAATTCAGCAATGATATTTCAATCCCATAGTCCCTCGGATAAGTTAACTGAATGTTAAATACTAAACGGATGCTTTCCCTTACTCTATACCGTCAATTATCCAAAGATAATTGGAATTCCTATTGCTAAAATTTATATACGTTGATTCATTTATTTAACCGTTGTGTGAGGTAAGTAATCTTTCCAATTTCTATTATAGGGTAACAGGATAATTATAATTATGTACTTGAACCTCATAAGTGAATATTAAACATTGAGCAAAAATGGATATATAATTATATCGTTTTATATTTCTACTAAAACATTTATTATAATACTTTTTATCCTTATTAGTCCTTTTGATCATACAGATGTCAAAGAATAAATAATCATTTAGAAATGTTATCAATTTCAATATTTTATTACTTAAATTCTCGATTCAATACGAATATTAAATGTATGTAAAATACAAACAAATGTAAAAATTTATATACAATTTATAATCGGGTATAATAGATAACATAATTATTTGCACCGATTTATTAAAAAATCTGCTTATAAAAATTTTGTAGAATAGAACTATCGTTTATTAGGCATTAAATTTTCAATTGGAAAATTAATCATCCTCAAAATAGGTGTTATCATCATGATTTCATCTGTGGGAGTAAAAATTATATTAAACTTTTTGCCGGACGATGTTTTCTATTCAAAAGTTATTGTCAATTAAAAATTGCTTTTGGTTGAGAAAATTACGGTTCCGGGAGGAGAATTTTTTCCAGCAAGTTTTCGTCCAGCTAAGGTCGGATTATCCGTTAACATTGCCATGGTATTTTTAATAAAATTTTATAAACACGCTTTCTTCCTCTTCGGATTTCATAGCGTAATATCGATCTTTTCCGCTGTACGGCAGAGCCATTTTGCATTAGCCATTTATTAAACGTCTTTAATAATCGGGTAAATTACTTTCTCTTAAATAGTGAAAACTCCATTTCGTTAGTTCGTCATCAGTCGAGATCAGTCGAGATCAATGGATATCAGTCGGCAGCTCTATTCTTATCGGCTTACGTAATCTTCGTTATCTCTTTTCATGTGCCGGGTGTTCGTGGCCTCGTCCGGGTGTTCCTTCTCGTCAATTTGCTCGTCGGGAGTTGGCGCAGGCGCGTCAATATTGACCGGCGATGTTCTGGGCGCGACACCCTCGCTCCAACTCCTGCGACAGAGGTAAGCGCGACTGCGTCGGCGGGAGTGAGAGGGCGAAGGCGCATATGTATGTCGGCTAGTGGGAGCAGTGCCCGATCTCGTACGCGCAAACGCCGGGGGTCGGAGCCGGCGGCGGGGGTGGACAGAACGACAAAGATGCTAGGCAGGAATACGGAACACGGAAGAGAAGGAACGCCAAGGGTAGAGGTGGGGCTGAGGGTAGGAACTAACGACCCACACACGTGTGCGATCGCTACGAACGTCGGTGTCTGGTTGTAGCCAACATTTTCTGGTACACCTGGACTGCCAGTATCGCGCCCTCTCTCCCCCTGTGTTGTCGTCCCCGTCGATTTTTCACAGATTCAAAGAAACGTAAGTAGAAGCCTTCCCGTAAGTAATTCTACAAAAGTTTTTCGCCTAAACGTCGGTGAAAGGGCTGAATCGTCCGGTGTCCGACATCGGCTCTAGTGTGTGAACTCTGTCGATTGAAAACAAATAAAAAAAAGAAAGAAGGAAAAAGAAAGAGAAAGAGAGAGAGCGAGAGAGAGAGAGAGAGAGAGAGAGAGTAAAAGTGAAGAAGGATATTCCGATCTGCTGGAAAAGTCAAGTCGAGGTACGTGTAGAACGAGTATTCACTCCGCCTTTTCATGGGCCGAGATTTTACATTCCCAAATCTAATGAAGGCGCTCGAATGACCAAACTACATGACTTTCGCGCCCACTAGGATGCGTGTCAACAGATTTTTTCCATGCCTACCTATTAAAAGTCAAAAATTCTTTCCTTTAATACATCTTCGACGCATATCAATCTCTTTTAAACTCATTTCATTCATGTTCACTTAACTAGTATGCTAGAGCTATAACTAGGCAATCTTTCTGATTTAAATTTTGGGAAGCCTTCAAACAGTTAATTTTAACAAATTAAGCGAAACCGTCATCGAAGAATTAAAATTAATTCTACTCGTCAATTAAATAATCGAAAATATTTTTTGATACAGTAATTTAATTGATTTATATGTTGAAATTGATTTGCCTGTTTCTACGGCTAAAATTCCAGTCATTTTTTATTTTATTTTTTTTATCTTATTCTACAATACGAACTATTATGTTTTTATATTATTTATCAACTGTTTATTCTCTTTTTATTAATTGCTTTATTTAAATATCTTATCAAAAATTTATGGAAGGAACAGTTAATAATATAATATTGAAAGCAGCGAAAGCCGAATAAATCAAAAGTCCGTATAATTACTCCATTAGCTTATTTCCATATTAGAGTATGTACAAACTATATAAATTATGCAAGCACATTATACATATTTGTAATAAATATTCGTAATTATTATAATCCTAAAGTTTTTTTTAAAACGCTAATGAATTTATCTCTAACTATTAAACATTTATTTTTTAATTGAACATCGATGGACGTTTGATTCATCAAATCTGATAAAACTCTTAAATTTATATAAATTTCTTTTACATATAGATTATAATTCAATATTTACAGATTAGTTTAGTCAATGTTTCCTAAGCCATTATTCACATCCATATATGAAAGTCATTTCCAAGTCGTGAAATTATCATGAAAAATGGAAATCTTTATTCTACCATTTCGCATTCTATGCTATAAAATTTACTTTCATTTAAACAATTTGCTATGAATCTCATGTAATCTACTTATTTTATTGGTAAAAATTAATTTATCAGTTAGATTATACATGCAGGAAAAATTATTGCATGTATAAAGAAAATATTGAATGTATGTGAAAGAAAAATATTAGTTTGGCTTAAAATTATTTCAATATTACAAAAGCAGATATTTAAATAATAATATATTTTTCTGTACACATTCTGTAACTATTTCTGTATATGTTGCTTATGAGATTCCAGTATTAAGCTATTTTAATACTGATTTATGCATATGTTTTATTGATGAATCTATGTAATAATTAACCGTTAATTAACGATATACATGGAATCAGGCCAAGCATTCTAAATATTCGCTACACTATATCAATAAATATTTTATTACTAAAAAAATTAAATTGTTCAAACAGATTATCTAGAAGATTAGAATGATATATTTAAGAAGATTTTGTATTTACATGTTGGA
This sequence comes from Ceratosolen fusciceps, assembly GCA_018883505.1. NCBI lineage: Eukaryota > Metazoa > Arthropoda > Insecta > Hymenoptera > Agaonidae > Ceratosolen > Ceratosolen fusciceps. The sequence continues at coordinate 627,930 of RCIC01000029.1, forward strand.
AATTTTTATTGAAGCTCATGTTTCAAGGTTTCATGTTTTTTTATTATATGATTTACCATGAATGTGAATATCAGTTATTGAAAATCTTGATTGAAAGATAGTGAAAATATCGTGACTAGAAGTAGAAAATATTACGAATATCTGATATGATGGTAAATTCGTGAAAATCAAGATAAATTGTGTAAAAGTAGTTTCATTGTAATAGCGATTGATTTACGTCATGCGATTATGATATTAACATAAAATCATAGCACTTTGCTTATGTTTTCGACTTTTATTGAATTTTTGTCGCCGCTCTCACTTTTTTCTAAAAATTAATAAAGTTTAAGCATTAGAACTTTAGCTTAAAATATGAATCTTCCATCTTCCAATTACCAAGAGTAACAGCGTACTTTTTTATTTAAATCCTCGTAATACATGTTCACCGCTCTCATAAAAGTTTTAACGGAACCTCGGTTTATAACAATTATAAATACTATAGTTCTTTTAATCTATAGTAAAATATTCGACCATTGGTATCGTCATCGTCTTTCCATCCTTTCAACCGTTTTTTGACAAACGTTTTTCTTTATCTCCCAGCTGTGATTTCATCCGTATTCGAGGGTGGGAGGGGCGCATACTTGTGAGCTAGCGTTTGTCAGGAATAAAGAGAGTGGTGACAGATGAGGTTTTTCCCAATTCTAGAAGGAAATTATGAAAAATAAGGAATAATACGAAAATAGGGCTGAGAAAATAAGGAAAAATGCTTTACTTTGAGTGTAAGGCACTGGTGAATAGGGATTTCTTTAATTTTCCTCTCGATGTTTTTCTCTTGTACTTTTATCTAGAAAATCCTGTAAATGAATTAAGTATAACATATTCTGTTTTATCATTCGTTCCTCGATTCCTTCCTAATTGATTTATATATTAATTTAATAAATACGATAAAAATTACTAATAGTCAAAAAAAAAAAAAAATCAACACGATAATAATAAGCAAAACAGTTAATAGTTAACACATTCAAATACAATATGACGATAAAATTATAAGCATTATCTATTTTTGAATTAATTTAAGTAATATTATAATATTTCAAAATAAACGAGCATTTTAATTATTTAATCTAAAACGTAATAAAGTTTGTTTATTTTATGTTAAAATAATTATTTGATTTATAACTATCATTTCGGCTTATGTTATGAAAACAATGTATATTAAAAAAACATATTTTCTGTTGAATAATAAAATGATGAAATTTTAACTTTATATAAACGTATATAAATACGAATATATTTTGTAAACGAATATGTACTTGTCATAGATGAATATATTCGACATTTGCAATAATAATTGTGTGTGAGCATCATATACCTACGTAAATCATTGATTAGTTTTGTTTATTTTCCTATTGGAGTTAAAAGTATCTAAAGTTATTTAAAATAATCGCAACCAAAGATTATTATAATTTTATGTAGGCTAGAGTTTGCAAGGATTTGCTCTGAAAAATTATAAAAAAACTGAAAGAATTTCAGTTTGTCATTTCAAAGGAGTAACATAGAGACAATATTTTATAATTTATTATAATTATTATTATTAAATATATTTATAATCGCATAGATTTAATATAATTCTAAAAAATATTAAGAAAAATTAAAAATAAAATAAAAACAGATTAAATTTAAGAATATGTGATTATATTTATTTATTATATATATATTTATTTTATATTAGCAAATTTTTCCAAATTAAAAATATAACAATAATTTATATTAGAGTATACAACAGTTTCCATATTATGTAATAAATGTTTTTCGAGGCATTAAAAAAAATTTTTATTTTATTTAAGCATTAATTATGTCATTATATAAAATATGTATATAAGTTATTTATAATGAATAAAAATTGTTTTACAGAATAATATAGTTTTCTTAATAAATGTATTATAAAAATTATAATCTTTATTACATAAGTAACGTATTTACGTTGTAATAATTTTCAATCATGCCCTTAATATATTAAATGGTAGTTCTAAGAACGTGTATAAATGATATATACATATATGGATTTGTTTTTGGTAAATAAATTTTGTTATTTACCTTTCTTTATTTTTATTATTTTTTATTATTCTCTGTTTATTTAAGTCGAATGTTGCGTATTAATTTTTTGACATAATTAAAATAATTTTCTGGTAAGTAAATTATATATATTTTCTTATATTTATAATTGTAATATTTTTGTTTACTGAATATAAAACTTGTATTATTTATTTTTTAGGTGAGCTAATTTTGTTTTATTTCTAATAAATTTTTAAAAAATAGTTCAAAATTTTTCCCGATTTTAATAAAATTTCACGATTTAATTATAAGCTAATAAATTTCTTTTCTTATTATATTAAATTTTAGAAAGCTCATTACTTTTTCTCAGACAAGTGAAATACCGGAATCTGAATATTCTCATTGACCATAGTCATGGTATCGATTTTTCCATCAAGATTCATTCGAAGCGCATATAATTTTCAGATTAGAGTATTTTTACTATTAAAGGAGATTCGATGATTTTTAAAGTGCTAAGAAGATAATTTTTTAATACGTTTAAGTTGCTCTGTCACCTTGAAAATGGTGAATATAGCCTGAAATTGTTTCCTTTGAAGAAACTTTTCACGGTTTAAATGTATTTTGTTTGACATTCCAAATTGATAGATTTTAAATGTACCGTAATTTAGAATGGCGTAGGCTAGCGAAGATTCCGAAAGAAATTTGTGAGAATTCAGCCGTTTTCGCACAATTACATCGTCTAAAGGTATTCTAATGTTGTAAATACATCCTTACTCGGACATTATTATTATTATTATTATTTTTTTTTTTCAGCAGTTCATGGGAATGAAGTATCAAGCATTAAGTAGTAATGAAATTGGCCGTAATTTTTTATAGGGAAATAAAAGCACGTTAATTAAGTATAAGATTTTATAATTTTGTTGAAATTTGAATTATTATTTGGGAGCTGCTGACGTTTGAAGAATAGAAGGTATTTTATGGGAGTGCGTGTGGTTGTATATTTTTCAGGGATGGATTTATGTTCGTCGGATGTAGGTCATCGGAAAAGTCGGAACAATGATTTAAACTGTTTCGTACAATTATAAGCAATGGTAGAGCTTCTGATTAGTTGTAAGTTAATTTTAAGACTTGCGGGGTATAATGACGAAGGTCTGTCGATCAAGGGAGATGGGAGATGGTGAAGTTTGAAAGGGGCAAGACAGCGCGCGAAGAGAGCGGCAAGGGAACGGGGGAACGGGGGAGGGGTCTATAGAGTTAAGCTGCGCAGGATCGTAGAGTTTTGTTCGGCTTTAATGTTCATCTCGGACGGTAGAGGCATGGGAACACTGTGGGGGTTGGGGTGAGGTTGGAGAGGGGGGCGGGACTAGTGGGGTTGCTCGTAGTAGCGGTAACAGTAGTGGTTAGCTGTAGGATTGGTAGTGACACCAGCAGTTGCGATACTGGTGCTAGTAGTAGTAGTGGTATTATCAAAGAGGAGAGGAGTAGCAGTGCAAGCATCGTAGTGCCCAAAGTAGGTGAGCATTAGTCGCTCCGGTCCTGTTCCGAAGCACACCCTTCTAGCTCTCCCGCACGAGGTGTTCTTACGCAACGACTCTCGCTTCGTAGGGTTGCATTAAGTAGGGCCAAGGGACGGAGAGAAGCAAGCACCTTTTGTGACAGCGAGGACTCGAGGCTGGCCTTGGCCGTATTTCACAGCTGATTTCATTAGCTGGACACACGCACACACGCACGCACACACGCGCACGCACACACAGCAGAGTCGAGAAGTCTCGCTTGTGAGTCTTACGACGAACCTTATAACGTATATTTCCAAGCTTTTTTCAGGCCAAACGATCCTCTATGCACTACTCCGTCCACTACTCCGTCCACTACTCCGTCCACTACTCCGTCCACTACTCCGGTATTATAATAGGTCCGATGAAATTTCTATGGCCGGCCGTTAGCGTTAATGCAATACGCGCGCGACTCTTTTGAGAAATTCTTTGGCTAAGGAGGTCACTACTGCCGAGTAAAAATATACCGATATTTATATTGATTCATGAGGGCTGGCAGACCGGCCGGAATTAATTTTCCCTTCTAGGTCTTTACGTAAACACGGAATTTTCTGTTCTAACAGCGTGCGTCGGCCAACGCGAGTCGAAATGTGCCGGACTCGAGGCTCAGAGGGCTTCGACGAGATTTTTATACGTGCCCTCTCATGCCGACTACGACCAACAAGTGATAATAAACATTTACTCGAGATTTGTTTAAATGTTTTTTTTTTTTTTTTTTTTTAATTCTATTAGAATAGAAGTTAGAATCGATCATTACTAAAAATCCTGACTTATCAAAATATTTTATTGATCCTACAAGCAAGTGTAGTTTTCTTCTTCTTCTTCTTCTTCCTCTTCTTCTTCTTCTTTATTTCAAAAGAGGCTCATTTTTCTCTATACAAAAGCAATTAGAAAGCAGTTTTTAAAAATAACTACCTCTTCTATTATATTATAATAAATTGAATTTAAAAGTTACAATTAGACGGTTAAAATTATTACATATACATTCAGTTTATATTTGAAATAATTTAAATAATTTTTTTATTATTAATATATCTTTTCTTTTATAGTTATTTGTTTATTAAATAATAAGAATAAGTGGAATTTTACTGACTTTTTTATTTTACAATAATTATTTCAATTATTTTTATTTTATATTACGTATTATTAATTAAAGTGACAAAGTCGTTGATTATAATTTTCATACTTAATTTAGAAAAATGGATGACCTGAAAGTCATTTCATTCTTCTATTGATAAGCACTTCGTAAGGATATATAAATAGCCTCATAAAATTATAATTATAATAATATACAAGAAATGTTGAAACCATCAGGTTGTTTAAATTGGACTATTGTAGTTGATAAATATTAACTAGAAAAGTAAGGTGAATGTAAACTATTATTTCATAAAATTCTAAGATTTTGACTATACGATTTTGTTATTAAATACAGTTACAATGTTATATTTGATCGTTACAGTTATTATATGAATTTTTATGGTGTTATTCTTATAAGGAATGAATTTTTCAAATTTGATCATTTATAAATATTTTAAAATTTATCGCGAAATTACAACGCCGCGTAAATATACATATATATATATACATACATATATTTGAATTCAGCAATTGAAATATTGTTATTTTATTATTTCTTTGTATTAATCACAAATAATATATATATATGATAACAGTACTCTGTTTAAATTACCATGAAATCTATTTATTTAATAAGAATATACAGTCATTTTGCTGAAACTATAATGAAAATTATAATGAAATGAAAAATTGTTAAAAAGCTATTATAAGAAATTTATATGGCTAAAGCCTGTAAATATAATTAGTTAAATGCAAAATTGTCTAATTCTTCTCCGTGGAAGGTTATACATTTAATTATTGGTCAGCGTATGTTTTCCTCGTAGTTATTTCTCTCGGTTTGTTGTACCCCATTCTTCGGAGCTCTCAAGTGGGGTTGTAGAGAAAAATCAATGTGAGAAAGCTTCGTAATGCAAGTGCTACACAATAAAGATTCGTTCTCGGGCAGCGTATCTACAATATACTAGGAATTTACCTTGCTTGCCTTGCGGAATTCCACTTGATCTCGCATTCTGTCAGGGAAATTTTCCTCTTACGTATTTCAAAGTTCATAACTGGAGTATAGTCAATTTTGAAAATAAAATAGTCGGGGTTCATTCCAAGTATAGTTAAATTACAGTTAAGAAATCGATGGAATTAGTCCCGTGGGTGTTAGGTTGACGTTATTGGTTCATAGCACGTCTTAAATTAAAGATGAAAAGTATATTGTGGAGACCAGGGGGTACGGACGGATTAAATAAAGTATGAATAAGTGATGGATATTATCTTTGGCCGCCTATTAGCCGCGTCATGTCCGTTAATAGAGAATATTCGTATGGAAGAGCCGAGAGCAGAGTTTTCAAAGTCAAAAAATCTTAGCTCGAAAGTAGCTTTACTCCAAAGGCATGCTCTAGCTTTCTCTAGATCAGCTATTCTATAAAAGGATCAAGAGCTTTTCTTAGGTGCAATAAATAATCCGAAAAAAGCGGGGAGACTCGTGTATTCGTGGACCATGGAGAGACAATGGGGGCGTCAACGCGACGCCCGACTCGTCTCCAAGGGAAATCGGGTCAGCGTCAATTGAATCGGACGCCAATCTTATATACCATCTCGCGGGTAAGTATATTTATAGATATTGGCGAATGTGGGAGCAAGCGCGTTAACCTCGATCGCGTTGGGGCGGCGGCGACGCTCGAGCCCCGTGTATTTCCTCGAGGGCGATGCTCCCTCATCGTCGCCCGAGTTCGAGGATTACGAGGGGATTACGGATGGATCGTGGATGACCGTATTGGCTGATCGATTCTGCTCCCGTGCCGTTGTGCTACTTGAAGAATTTTATCGGCGATACCAACACTTCTCCCGTCGGAAGCACGCAAGAATGTCCTCAATTTCGACTTTAATCCTCGGGGTCCGAAGAAAAGAATTTTCGGACAGAAAATAAAAGAAGGAAAGGCCGGACATCGACTCCGTCTCCCTCAATATAAGCTTCCCTACTTCTTATCTCTCTCTCTCTCTCTCTCTCTCTCTCTCTCTCTCTCTCTTTCTCTCTCGTTCGTTTTGATGCACGTATAAGGAATTGTTTATATTGTTTTTCTCGCAAAAGTAGAAAAATACATATCAATTTGGAGCGTATTGTTTCCGTTTTATTTGTTCGACTACAACGAATGATTTGCGAACCAAAGAATCCCCGCTCGCTACTACGATTTTGGTATTTTGTCGACGTACTTCCTTAACGTACAAACGTATTCAGAATTTTTAATACATCGAATATGATTGTAAACATGCTTTTCCTGGAGGGTTGACCTACATTCGCTTTATGCTCAACCCCGACATGTAAAGCCAAGAATATCATTGAATATTATTATGCTAAAAATGTTGATCAATCGCTACATTCTATCATTTGCTATTTGTGAGATGTCTGAAGTATTGAAAAACACAGGCGACGTCGATAAAAGTTCTTCTCAAGTATCTTTTATATCAATAATACAGGTTCATTCATCCCTTCCTTTTGTCTATTTCTTTACATAAAAAATTCTCTTCACTGAATTCCTTTTCAGCTGAAAAGTTTTTATCATTCTGCCTACCTAAAGAATTAGGTTTATAATGACGGATATAATAAAAGTTATATCACAAGTCCTATTTACCGAATATATAAATAGATATAATTTTAATACTTTGTATAAGTATAACGTAGTTTTATCGATTTTCAATATATTGCTTAATAGTATATTATATTCCTAAAAACAGCGTAGGCTCGGTTGGACTTGGAAGTAAAAGTAAATCAGTGTATTATTCAATAATAACTATATGGTAAGCTTAAGTGTTCTATAATATCAAATTATTTTATTCGTAGAATATTCTGCTTATAATGTTACTAATCTTTAAAAATTTATAATATTATTTTTATATTTAATATTGTTTCAAATATATTTATCATCATAAATTTCCAATTAATTTTTTAAATATTGTTTTTTGAATCAATATATCAACATTCAAATTATAATTTATTGTAAGAGCTTTAAAATAATTTTTCATACGCAACGTCATATACGTTGCAATAAGAATTTTAACAAAATATCTTTAAATTGTTATGAATGTTGCTCACATACGTAGCATACTTTACGCTGTGAAGGATATTTTGAATTATTTATAATTAAAGAATTCACTCAAATTTATGTGATTGAATAAATAAATGCCAGCTATATTATATCATATTGTATTATAAGTAATAGAAGTGTTGCTATAAAATAAAATTGGGGAAATAAAATTTAGCATTTATTCATCATATACGAAATTGCTCAAGCGTAGTAAGAAATGCATTAATGGTATTGCTGCTTCTTTCTTTCTCTACATTTATTTTTTCAGAAAAAGAGGAAAATAGATTCTTCATAGCAAGGATAAACTTATGTAGTTTTGAACTATAGTATTATATCCAATCATATTGATCCAATTGTATAACCTGTTCCTGATCTTTATAAGAACAGCAATAAGAAATTGCTCTTGTTTTTAAATCTTAAAAATTTCAAATAACCTACGAAATTATTTTAAATAATTTTTAAAACTTTTTAAATCAATTCAGAAGAACGTAAGTCTTCTTCCATTTTTTAAATTAGAATTTAAACACAAAAATACACAAAGTATTTTATTCCGAATGTCCGAACGTAATAAATTATAGTTTTTAACGTATAATAATTTTTAATATTGTATTAAAAAATTACTACTACATCATTACTACATTCGAATTTTCTATTTAATTAATTAACTGCTTAGAAATAATCTCAATCAGGCTTAATGAAATATAAATGAAAATAATTAGTAATTAAAAACAAGAGCTGCAAGATATGATACAAAAAACGATACATACATACACGCTTCAATAAAATATAATATTTATTGATAAATGGATTTCTTATTATTATTAATTGCTCTTATTAATTATCTTAATATTTTTTTAGCATTTTTTTAAAAAGTTATTAATATAAAATTGGTTTTTCACAATTATTTTATGTTTCACAATGTCAACAAAAATAATCTAACGATTATTCTTAATCAAAGGTTTTTTCATTAGAAAGTGTATTGTGTCATGATAAAATTGGATTCGAAAGTTAAAATTTAATTTGCATGCTCTTCGATATATTTTCTAAATTATTGTTCCGTATGAGGAATGTAATTAAAATTAAGCCAAGATTGAATAAAAATAAAAAATAAAATAACCCTCTCTAATATATTTTTTCGTACTAATAATATATATATATATATATACGCACGATATTATTATATGCACATATAAATTACGCGAGAAAAACTAATATTACTATTTTCTATAGATCAATTAATGGATTTCCGTATTTATACTTATTCAATGCACGATAATGTTTTAATCGTTAAAAATTACTTTTATAAATAATTACAAGATTTTTATGTATTTATATTGAATTCAATTTTAGGATAATATGTGTAAAACTCGAAAATATTACAGAAATATAAACTTTATTTCAATACACAGTGCTTTAGCAAGACAGGTAGCTATGAAATTGCTGTTTACATTGAATCATATTGATTTTATAAAAACAATAATAGAAATGATAAATGTTTTTAAGAAGAGGATCTAATTTATAATTTATTAAATAATTAACAAGTTTCATCATTAAATTTTAGAGAAATAAATAAAAATAAATAATAAAATACTTGGCTAAAGCTTAAATTTACAATAGCCTTGTAATTTCACTTTAACTGTAAATAGGTTAATAAGTACTTATTATGTATAACCTTAGTCTATATAATTAAATCTATTCCGTATTATAAATCTATATAATCAAAGCATATTTTGAACATTTCAGTTGAAACATTTTTGAACATCAGAATATGTTTTCTTGTACGAAGGATGTAATGCAAGTGTTTGAGCATAATTTTAGAGCATAAGTGCATTTTGAGGGTGAACTTTACAATCAAATTTTGGTCACCAGTTACTAAAAGCGTTTACATATAAGTAATTCGACTGACGATGCTTGGAATTCAACGGAATTTCGACAAACTAAATCTTGAGATTACATTTTCCCCGACAACATTTGATCGCTTAAAGACATCAGGAAGTTTCCCCATAAAAATAATAATTATTAAAGGTTCTCTAATTTTTTACATTTTATAGTTGCCTCGGATATTAAGGATATTAAGTTATTGATTCAAATAAACAGAAGATGCAATTAATACCTTAAGAGCTTTTTTTACTTATGATGAAAATAATTATCAGTTTTGATTTTACTATTAAGACCTAAAACTATTTTCCAATGATTATTAATAATTATAAAGTATATATCTACTTTTATATCTACTTTTATTATTAGGTCACGTGTAATTAAATTTATCCGGCTTAAGAAATTGTTACTAACGTAAAACAAGGCTTACGAGTTTTTCTTATTAATGTAATTATAATTATAGCTTCGCAAAATTCAATTTTTTTTAAATCTATTATACCCGTTAAATTCTGTAATAATAATAATTGTTGAAATCATAAAATACTTTCTTTTATTTATTAATTTTTTTTATTATTATTACAATACATACACTTTAACATGTAATACATTATTTATCATTTAATATATTTTATTACATAATTTAATTGCTTTTCATTAGCACTGTGAATTATCGTAATTTTACAAATCTTAAAACATATTCAATTATTCCTAGTACGTTATATTTCAATTTTAATATCAGAATTAAGTTTCTGTTGAATTTAAAATTATATTAGAATTATATTAGAAAGTAAATCAACTCATAAATTACGATTGGAATATTCATAGTTTTAGGAAAATATTTTATAGTGAAACAATTATATTTTCTGTCATTTTTGTTATTAATTGCTATATTGTATACAATATGTGTAATATATGTTTCTAGATTTGATCAATCAAGTTGAGATATACAAATAAATCTTTTTAGAACAAATCAAAGACATCGGGTGCGTTAAAATAATATTGAAGATTTTTTTAAACAAAACAAAATTAATACTTTTGAATTTTATATAAACTGCAAATTATTTAAGAAATAATCTTTTAAATAAGCATTTAAAGTGACAAATTTTTTAAAACCAATCAGTTAAATGATTTGATGTAAATTGTAAACACTTTATTTCTTATAAATAATACATTGCTTGTTTACTATATTCATAAAAGACAAATTGATAAAATTGTAAATTGAGTTTGGTTTTTACTTTTCTTTGAAAAGTAAAGTTTTTAAATATTATAATAATTATTTTCTGAGAGATAGAATTTTATTTCGAAAAGAAGAATCAAGAATTTTCTATTCAAATGAGTTAAAGTTATCATTACTGCAAACACACGAATTATATATATAATTATTTTTATGGTAATAAATGATTAAAGAAATTTCACTTTTTAAGCCAATCAGATAATTTGCGGCTAACTAAAAAAAAAAAAAAAAAAAAAAAGTAAAATTCATTCATATTACCATTGACTTTTAGACATGATGTGCAGTGAAGAGTCGGGAAAGAGGAAAATAAAATTGTAAGAATGAGCCGGGATTATCATGTCATGAAAGCCTTACCCCGTGCAAACAATTTTTATTGAGCCCGCGATTTTAAAGCAGCACCCGGGCACTAACAAGTTAACCTCCCGTCGGCGCTCAATAACAAATCGACGAAAACGACACGGATAGATAATATTTCTCGAAAGTCGAAGGCCTACGCGAATCTCAAGTCCAGGAGCCCCGACAAGACCATTATCGGCATAATCATTATAGAGACCTCCTCCAACCTCATCAACGTCTTTTAGTTTTTCACGCTTCTTTTCCTTTCCTAGCTTCCTTGAAGAGTCGTTTTCTCGGAACCGCTTGTAATGTCCGCCTCTTTCCTCCTCCTCCTCCTCCTCCTCTCCTTAACAGGTATAAAGCTTTGAGTTACCCCGATAAGAGCGAAATAAAAAGAAAAGACTTACAAATGGGACGAGAAGTATAAATGGGTTTGAGTTCTTAACTGAGCCAATTGAATCCCCCCCCCCATCTCTCTCTCTATTCCAATTTTGCATTTGCAATTACTCTACGGTTCTTTAATCATTTGCAATTATTTCTAAGAAAGTTTTAAGAAATATAACTCTAACCGAACATTCACTTCCCGGAAATAGCATATCGGGCTAAGCAGTTGTTCACCGTAAAAGTAAAAATTTCTTTGTGGGCTTTCAAAAGAATATTTACCGTTCTGAAACTTTAGGGAATTCATAAAAGACCTCTTTTTCTTAAATGAAAAAATGTATATACTCGTTTTTGAAAAGTTTATTTTTTATTTATTTATATATTATTTTTATCATATTATATATATTATTAGATTTTGCAATATCTAAGGACAAGTTTAATATCTAGAAACTTCACATATTGGAATTTTTAATATTCTTAGAAATACATATATATTCTATACTATATGCATTAAATACATACTAAATAGTTGTACGCTAAATGCGACTATTCGAAATAAACGTTATATTCTTTATTTTTTTTTTTAATTTTCAATATCGAACGATATAATAAAATATGAAATTCATTTAGTGATAAATGATAAGCATTTGCACCGTACAGAAATATATCATAAACGAAAATACCATAGGTAATCAAAAAAGTATGACAGTTAATTTTTGTTAAAAGTTATGAACTGCGTAAAGAGTGTAAAAATTAGAATGTTAATGTAGTATAAAGTAAAGGCCAGCATTAACAGTTCATAAAAAAGCTATAAGTTGCTGTATTAATTGATTTTTGGAAATTCCGAAATTGTTATATCTTTGGTAGGGATTGAAATTGCTTATATTGATAAGAAGTCTGAGGAAATAATTATCGATATAGTAACAGCAAAGGCATCAAGCAGCCGTTAAAAGCTAGAAAAATATTTAACCAATTACCGATTATATAAACCGCTTATGAACATTGCGAATATTTCTTTAAGACTTATTCCATTTGTATTTGAAGCTGCAATGTAATGACTAAAAAAACCCCCGACCGAGTACGTACGTAGGTGTCCACATTAATGAAATAAGATAAGAATTATACTGACGAGAGTGGAACATTTGCGGTGGAAAATTAGAAAAGTGCATGGAGGATAAAGGGTCTGATATGATTCATAGACTATGTCTTATGATTCGAAATTTATCATTCGTCATGATTAACGATTAACGCCTTCTTACAAAATAGCTCTTTCGTAAATTTCTTTCCTGACAGCACTCACAAGCAGCTACAAACACATTCTTTATTCTCATACTTTTCATCTTACCCGCATTTGTGGCATTGTTTATTCGGCTTCTCTTTATTTTGCTCATACTCAAATGGCCAATATATAAAGAAATCGCTTAACAGGGTAACGCTTTGTTGAAATGCGCCCGCCCCACTTCTTTCCCTCTTAGACATCCTGTTTTTTGCTCTCGTTGGACATAAGAGTAATGCGTTCTCCTTCTAATTAAATATTAATTTTGTCTTTCAATTTGATAAAAATTATATTAGTTTATTTAATTTTTTTTCTCAATACTTATTAAAAATAAAAACTGTTCTTAAAAAATTTGCAATTTAATACCCTTTCGATAAAGATAAACATAAACTATAAAAAACTATAAAAAACTATAAATAAACATAAAAAATAATATAAAGATAAACATTTATATAAGAATACAATAAATTCAACGATTTCCCCTTGACATAAGAAATACTTTAAAATATAGATTAAATGTATTAAATAATTTATTATTATTAGAAAATTATAATACTCTCGAATTACCATATTTAAATAAGTTACTGATAAATGATTTATTTGTATTAGTACATTAGGCTATAATTACATCAATTATTAACGAATTAGAATTATATACGTATTAGAATATATAATGTTATAAAGAAATTTATTGATTTTAATAATAATGAAATTATTTAGCTTTCGATTAACCATCACATGCATAAAAATTCAAATAAAATTTTTGTAATTGATTTTTTCTTCATTAAATAAGGAACAACAAAATTATTTTCCATTTTTTCTTAAATCTATCTATTTTAAATATTTTTATTGACTTTAAACTAATAAAAAGTTTTTATTTCCTCAAATTTATAAATTCTTCTATACATCGATATTTTTCATTTTTGTATTTCTGTAAATGAATAAAATCTTAATTTTATTAATCGGTTTATACCGTTATATTAAGTTTATTTTATTTAATAATGAAAGGCAATAATATTAAATAATAATAATTTTCATATTTACATGAAAATAGAGAATGACGTAAATTTCAAATATATTCACCATACATAGCAACAATAACAGTTAATATAATCATTGAAATTTAGTAAAACACTTTACTATAAGGTATTTTAATTAATTCTGCATCTAAAATCCGATTTAATAAATGTTTATCGTTTACATTTATTAATTTAATTAATTTAATTGCAAGAGATTATACATTATATATTACATAAAATATAATAAAATTTAATTTACAACTTCATAAGCAAAACGCTGTGTGTATCATTAGTAGTCGTAAACAGCAGTGAAATATCACGTGTAAATCTTTTAAATAGTAATTATTATGCTGCAAGTAAAATAATTTTATAGTATTGTAAAATTGAACTAATTTTCTTTTTTATAAGAAATGTATAATAATTATTTATGAGTTGAAAATTAAATAATGAAATTGTTGTTTCATGCTATTAGAATAAAAATAAATGACCAATAATAAATAATTTCAAGAATAATAGCTCATAACGTTTTATGGATCACTTTTTGTACGTTGAAGCAGATATTGTTGTAATCAATCTAATTTAAGTGATATATTCAGTATGACTTGGCCATAAGGAAAACAAAAGCTTTCATAAACGGGTCCTCATTTCTCATTCGTGAATTTATTCTATATTTATTGTAGAATCTCGGGCGTTGCAGCTATGCATTTCAAGCATATTTATCAAAATAGTTTCAGAAAATAAGACTATTTATTGTACGAATGTGTCTCTAATTTTACAATAACAAGTCATGGGAGATATGAGAGAACCTCGAGAGGGGAAATTGGAAATTTAGCTGATGTACTTGAACGCGGTTTGCGGAAGGCTGGTTTTACCAGTACGACCTGTTGATCATAAAACCCGAGTCATTTCGAATCACCAGCTGGACAATGGTTCTGTCTTTTACAACTGCTGGGGATCGTTCTTCCGGGTCTTATTCCGGATCCTTTACAGCAGCTCGACAATATTTCCACTTACATCGTTGTATTGCATTATACCGTCGGCAATAAATAAAGATTGCGCTGGTCGCCCGTTAAGCCGAAGGTTAACTTTTTGAAAATAACGATACTATAGCTACCAGATTAAGCATTATTTTATATGGACAACATTATTTTACCGCTAAATTTCAGAAAATTTAATTTTTTACTCAATTTCCCCGGTGATGAGGAATGAAATTTAAAAAAAAAAAAAAAAACGAAATTGACGGGGATTTCAACTTCTCTTTTGCACTGGAAAGAAATTCTGATTCTTATTCTTATTCTCTTAGAAATTCGCACATATTCTGACGGGAATCTTTCTTACTTGTTTAAAATAAGGTCAGAATTCATATAATGTTCGTAACATAGAGCTCGTAGATCTACTCCTAAGTAGATCTACTCCTCTTATTTTAAGAAATCCTAAGCAGTCTCCTTGCTTAACGCGATTATCTGACTGGTAAAGCAAAGTCTAGCAAACAGTAGGCCATGAATTGTATACTTTCCTAACGTAAGGAGAATAATCTCAACCTTCAGATCTTTATAATGTGATATTTGTGAATACACGTATATAGTCTGCACGTAAGGTTCTTCAATTGTGTCGATATATTCTATTTTAGATTTTCCCACCGCTTGGAAAGAATATTACATTTGCAGTATCAAGTTATAAAAGGGAAGGGAAAAAGAAGGAAAAATTTGGTTATGATTTAGAAAAGAAAAATTAATTATTTCTAAATATTAATCCGTGAAGTAGGAAAAAATTTACACATATTTCATATGTCACTACTTCAAAAATCTAACTGAATACATTTTTCAGTTCGAGTTTTCAGTATGTATAATTATTGCAGAGGCGGACATCAAATGATTTCGATCGATACGTGGAAATAATTTTATTGCATTTTTACAAGTACAAATGAATAATTTCATAATCTTTTTTAATAAAAATTTACGTAATAATCTCATTATGCTTTTCAATAATAATAATAATAATTTGTCGGCAATTTTTAATTACAAAATTTAAAAGGGGCATTTGCGATTATTTTATTATAGAATTAAAATGTTTTTACTTTGTAATTATTATTGCAATTAATGTCTTCCAGTAAAATTTTTATAATTTCTTTATGCTTTAGTTTCATACAGTGGTTTCATTTCTTATTTCCAGGAAAAAGGTTTTTTACTATAAGAAATTCTCAGAGTTGCACTGTAAGTAATTTATTGATCGAGAGCATTTTTCACTATTTTCTTGAATATCATGATACTACTTGAAAATTCCGTAGAACAAGAATGTTTCTAAAAATGATATTTACATTTATTTTATATTTTATATTTTTCGTGCAGTACTTATTTATTATATTTCAGCGATCTTTCTTGAAATCTAATTTTATTATAATTTTTAATATTTATTTACTATTCAAATTATTAACAGATGTTATATTTTAATTAAAATTTAAACTTTTAATGCAGCTTTTAAAAACATTAATTATTGTAATAAAAATATATCTACGAAAGTATATAATAAATAATTATCATTGAATATTTATCTGAGCATTCTATGAACAATTAAATTTAGAAGATTTGGACGATCTTTCTTATAATTATCGGAAAAATATAATATGCACCATAAACTTTTTATAAATGGACTAAAAACAAATTACTATAAATTAAATATCTTAAATTTAATTAAATTAAATTAAATTAAAAAAAATATAGAACTATCAATTTTTCATTTTTAGATGTTTTATACTATGTTCAAAATGCATTAAAGATTTCGTGTCAGCCAAGTTTGGGAACAAAGATTGATTCTTTACATTATTCTAATCATTTGCGCGGAAACAATAATTTTTTTTTTTAATCGGTCAAAATTCCAACATCACCGCGATTATTATATTACTTAATCGAGAGAGATGAAATATACGACCAGTAAGTTTTGTATTAAATTTCTTTTTTAGTACATTTGATTAATTTAAAAGGTTAATTAATTATTTTATTAGTATTAATCATAAAATTGAATAATTGATTTGTTTCCGACGGTTCGCTTTTAATAAATACATAGCATGCTTTAAAATTCTTCATTATTTAGCAAAAGAATATCAAGTCGAAAATTCATTTTATATCGCTAGACATCGATAGATAATTTATGAAGAGTAAGAGAGTAAAAATTATTAATTAAATAAATATTTGAATAAAATTTAATTTACAAGATGTACGTATATGGAAATATTATTTAAATATTGGTTAATAATATTATTACAATCGTACTTCATTCTAACGCAATAAATTTAGATATAACTGATGAAAGTGAATATTATTTTATTTTGTTAAACTTCTTAACTTATAAATACTTAAATATACTTAAATTTGTTCCACAATTTAATAAGATCTTTTAATAAAACGATTTAGTTAATCCATATTGCTAATGTTTAAGGTAGTAATTAAAGAATATTTATATAAGATAGCATTTTATTTAATATACAAACAACGGCAAAAGAAATATGTAAAAATTACTAGAAAATTTTTTATAGTAAGTGAGTTGAGCCCTAGCATGTGTTACGTCGAGCCATTAATTCAGGGTATTAGGAAATAGAGAGATAAAATTCGTTCTAAAAATAGACATTTACAAAATGCACTTTACCTTATATTATGCATCCACGGAAAACGCGAAATATCGCCAAAGGAAGCTTCCGAAAATAATATTTGCGCTTCTCGAGTAACAAGATTGCAAAATAAGATTGGTTCATAGAAACGTGTAAACCGACATTTAACACATGATTGATGTAATAGCCGTTCGGATCGATGTCCAAATCGATCTTGCGGAAGTGACAAATCTTGCCTACAGTCACTGACATAACGATATTGTCTGTCAAATGAAAAATGCACAGCCAAGATAAAATATAGATTAAATATAGATTGAATATTACTGATGAAGCACGTTTTTGGGTTCGAGAGGAAAAATTGCACTTTAAATAGATGTTTATAATAAACACAACGATCAATCATAAATGTAAAATTTTCATTTTACAGTTTACATTAATACCAAATATTGATAAAGTAATGAGAAACTATGTGTCGAAGCATATAAAGGGCGTGTGGATGTTGAACGAAAGGATTCGAAAGGATAAATCCTGACATGTATTTCATTAATGTATTATAAGAGAGATGCAGATAATGGAAGGTCTGTTTATGTTAAGATTTCAGATCCAAGTCAGATCCCTCGTAGTCGTAGCCGTTTGAACTTTGTTCGGAAAGCATCCTTCGGAAAGGGTCTAGGGGAATCACTGGTGAATAGAAGCGACGAGAAGTGAAAAACCGACGTCTTCTTGAGTTTGGCTGCGAAGCTAAGCCAGCAAGATTACCGGCCGCGGCGGGGCTTGCGGCAAGTATTGCGGGACTGCACCATCATCCGCCAACATTTCTTTTACCAGCTTCCGTCAGTCATTTACCACTAATGTTAACTACCTGAAACGAAGGTGAGATCAGCATGAGTTAAATTAATCAGCCCGAACATCCCAATTTAATTAAATACTCGCCATTACAACTACAAAACATTTTTCTTATGTTTTCCAGACTGATAAAGTCTTTCGTTGGCATTGCGTTTATATTTCTATCTATTCGACTGTAATCGTACACAATGAATTAGAAAAATAATATTTCTTTCGTTATTCAATATTCACAGTTTGGAAAATAAATATTCCTGTATCACCAAAGTAGAGTAAAAATTTTAAGAAACCAGAGGCAAAAGTCGCATTTCCCAAATTACTCGGCATTTTACTTTAAATATCAAGTGAATTGTGCATAATATACGAATTCGGTCCTTATTACTTTAGTATACCGGAAACGTGATATCGGTCACATGGGCAAGAATCTTATTTTTTTTTCTTTTATCACTCGTAGTTCGATTAGAGTCGACTGGTGTACCATCTGATGGACAGTTTACGTAAGTCGATGTCTTGCCCCTAAATAAAGGCAACTCAGTCTTACATGCGGACGCGTAGTAATAGATTCCAAACGTATATTACATAATACTTAAATACTTACATAAATTGTTATTGCAAATCAAGAAACCTTGCAGGACCAATAGTTAAGAAACTTGTAATCATTTTAGACGTTCAATCATCAATTTTTTTTAAACAACATAAATTATTAGGAATAATAAGCTATTTTTGTTTGATTTTGAATTATACTAAACTAAACGTCAGGCGTTTCTCAACGTAATAAAAAAAAAAAATTAATATACACTCTTTTCTCATTGTATTTTTCAAAAGGTTCAGAACCTGTGTCATGTAGTTCTTATTGAATTGAAATGAGTTATTTTACTGTGTAAATAAAATACAGTCGAGATAGAAACATAAACGAGGTACTTCTTGAATGAGCGAATTTTTCTGTATAAATAATTCTGTGTGGAGCTTTTTTTGATAAACTAGTTATTCTTGAAATCTCATTGCTTGTATAATTTTAACTTTCTTCTTCCTTTTCCATAATTTCAATACGTAAATATAAAAAATAAGCTAAGACGATTTCAAGATTTTTTACATTCGCGGAGAAGCTTCCGCTGAAATACTTTATTTTAAAGACTAGTTTAATTTAATTACAACTAATGTTTACTTCAAATCCGCAGCTTCTTTATTATATATGCATATAAAATTTATTATTTATAATTATTGTTTGTACTGAGATGCCGAAAATTATGTAACGAAGAAAATTTAAATTAAATGCTAACAAAACCTTATAATATTAAGTTAAATCAATGAATTTCAATTTAATTTAATAATTCAATTTAATAATTTAATAATAATAAAAGTTATTATTAGATATTTGAAATAAAAGTTTTAAGCTCTTTTTTTTTTGATGCATCAATAAGTCTTTCTGTATGAATTAAATTTTTAATAATTTAGCGAATTTAAATTGACAATAATATTTTTCAATCATAATCGTTATTTAGCTTATGAGCTTATTAATCTAAAATTAATCGTTTTTACAAATTAATGAAAGTAATCTACATAATTTGGATTTTATACCATATTTCCACAAACAAAATTTTAATAAATAGTCGATTATTTTTTATATAAACAAGACTTCTCTAATGTTTATGTAAACATGTAATGCAATTACATAAAATAGAATTATCTATGTAAATACGTTTTTTATATACAGTTTCCTCATTAAAATAAACTACTTTTTATTTTCAGATAATTAATACTTCATTAACATAAAATTTTTTGTATAAGAATCATATTAATATATATATATATATATATATAAAAGTAAATATAATTTTATGGGATAATTTTACATAAAGGAAAGATTTATTGTTTTAATCTTTTTTATTTAATAAATTAATTTTTTTTATAAATTAAACTTTTTTGTCGGTATAAAAATGTAAAAAGTATGTTTTAAATTTATTGATTCATAAAAATGCTTCTATGATTCAAATTTAATTTTATTGGAACGTGAAAAATAATTTTCATTTCATATTCATATTTAAAATTTTTCAACCTTAATGTAAATTTTCATATCACATAATTTTGTGAACTACTGCATTTTTTTAATTATAAAGAAGAACAATAATTTCATGTGATTTCTATCAATCAAATCTATATTTATTTTTTATATTTATAAATATTATATTTTCCTGATGTTTCTCTTTATAAATCTAATTCTGCCTTCATTCCATTAAAAAAATATTATTAGTGTACATATATATCTTTGATGTTATAAATATCCTTATAATACTAATGTAAATGCCTTTAAACAATTTCTTTAATTTTTATGCTATATTTTAAGCTTTTGCATTTAATAGTCGAGTGCAAATATATATAAAATTAATTTATACTAATTAAGAATGTATATTATACGGTATAAATTAACTTGATTGAAAACATTCTTTCAAAGTTTATAAGCATAAACAAAATAAGAAAATCTTTATGATTAAGAGTTTTAAAATCTTTTAAATATTAACATAATGCTTATTTTATTTGAATATTAATTTAAATTGTATACGTAGATATAAATATACAATATCATTTTAATAATATTTAAACAGATATAAGTGACATTTTATTTAACAGTAATTAACAGATTTTAATATAATAAAAAATATGCTTGTATATTGCAACTTTAGTATGCAATAATTGAAAGGACTTAAGTAAGTTATTATAATTATTATACATTTATGATTTTATAAAAAGAAAATATTGCAGAAGCTTCTTAAAAACATAATAATTATTAATATTTATTAATAATTAATAATTGTTAATTTCATCTAATAAGCGTAATTTAATATACTTGAACCTGAAAGCTCAAAATTAAAGAAGGTGCTTAAAAGGTTAATTTGAATAAATATTTTTGGTTTTAAACCATGCATGACAATTGTTACTTATTTTTATGTTCTCAATGTTGCTTACATGACACAACGAACAAAGCATTTAATTGGCACCTTTAAGAGTAAATCACATCCCTTAAAAGCTTAAAAGTATTAAAATTCTATTTACAAAGATATTCAAAGCAGTATTTGTTAATAATATTATTTCTTGTTCTATTTTTTTTTTTTTTTTTTTTTTTTGAAAATTTCTCTCTTTATTTATGAACTACATTGCTTGGAAAGGAATCTATAGGGATGGAAAATACTCTAGAGAGTGTCAAAATTATTCGTTCATCTTCCATATCGCATAGAAGAGACCGGCTAAAATTGGTGATTGTTCGAATTGGATTTTGACTATTGTTATATTATCTCTTCGAAGTCGGCCGACCGAGAGATCCGAGGATTAACTTCTTTTATTAGATATTTCATGAGATTCGTATTGTCTTGAGGCAAATTTTCGTTATGCTTATTTTTTAACGGATTTATACAAGTAATCAATAACTGGTACTTAAAGTATGAGTATTGAAAAAATCTTAAGGAGTCGAATAAATTTAATGAGATTGATACAATTAATGACATAAAGTCATTTTATTTGTAAATTAATTAGTTTTATTGTAAATAATGAATGTAAAATGATGTATTCTTTATAAGATAAGCGAAATCCTTGTATAAAAGCACTTTGTATAAAAAAGGATTCAATTCAAAATAATTTATTCTTATAGTTCATAATAATTATGATTTTGAGTTATAAAAGCATAAGAACTGCAAAAGACGGATTGAAAAAAATTGCGATTAATTGTAATAATTGAAAGTTAAAGGGAAGAAATTTGCGCAAGCGATTAATTACATGTTGTAAAATAACATTTCGTATTGTCACAAGCAATTCATTTTGATCACGTGCTGAAAGCTGAAAGGAGCTGTCCGAACAGATATGAAGGGTCTCTCCAAGGACAAAATTATGGAGCGAGAAAAATAGAGAAAGAGCTTAATGGCCCTAAGACGATAACTCCAATAAGCTATTTCACGACTCCCTCCTTTTATCACGTTCTCAACATTATTCCGCTTCCCTGCTTAATACGCATGAATGCAGTCCTTCTCCACCCTGGCGGATACTCATCCCGACTGAGCCTCTGTCCGGACGTTACCGACATTCCTCACGAAACCAATCGATACAGAGTGCCACATCGATACCGCCATCATAGCAGAGAGCGCAAATAAATGGTCTTTGGTGGTTTCCTAGACTGTCTCTTACCACATTACCACTATCCGCGCCTATATACAAAAGTATGAGGATGGCCTTGATGAATTGGAGTAGGGTTAATAGCTTTACAAGTATATTGGCCTGATTGATTGGCAGCTTGACGAAGTGGATTCATTAGCGCCTAGATTGTCTGGATTATTGGATAGTCAACATGGCTTTAAGCCATTCGATAAACGAGCTCGTATACTGAAAGGAATGTTATAATGTATTCAGAAAATCGAAGTTTTTTTAAATCAGCTCTTTTCTAAATCGATTGTTATTTTGTTTTACCAGATATATTTATCATTATTAACTACAATTTCTAACATTCAATTTATATCTAAACACATTACTCAAACGAAATTCTGCCATCATCAAATACATTAGCTTTACTTTAAAATTTTACTTTAAAAGCGTCATAGCTGTACAAAATACTCACTAGTGGAAATTACTAATTGTCTCTTGGATTTGACATTGATTACAAAATCAAATCAGATTTAATAATTAAAAATAGTTATCGTTATTTACATCCGAGACCGGTCGGTTCATTATGCAAAAACAAATCGATTCAGCACATTACATTACGAAAAACACATTTACGATGCTCGTTTATAATAATATAGACAATATTTATTTGCAATATATTAATTTATTTGACGGGATTCGACGTTTCGATGGAAATGCGCCAAGAATCATTATCTCTCTAATCATCATCAGATACAAACAAACAAGAAACATGCACGCTCGCAATAAGCCCGCATTTGCATTCAAAGAAGATACCCATAAGTATAATTGTAGAAGAACTTGCAAGGGCAGTGTCGCATTGATTACTTTTTATCTAATACCTAAATAAACATACATGTTTTTATAAAATCTGTTGACGTGTTATACGTAAACTTTTATATTTTGTTTGGCCGATATATCAAATTTCTTTGAATTGCTGTACAAAAATTTGTTTTAAAAAATATAGAAAATTTAGCAATATTAAAATTTCGATTGTTTTTTTATATTTTCTTTTTTTTAGTAAGATAAATAATTTGCAATTTATTCGTAAAGCGGTGCGAATACTTTTTTATTGAAAGCCTATCGATGCATTCGGTCATACGTTAACCGATTTCGAATATTTATAAATTTACATTTAATTTGCAATTTAATATTTTCATTCTAACGTGTTTTTAATCATTAATAATTTGTTCATTTTATTGTCTGGGTTTATTTAATATTTGCAAATGTTTCATATTTACTTCAAAGGTAATAAATATTGTTTCGTAAATTAATAAAATAATGGGTTAAAAGCCTATTAAAAATCATATACACACTAAAAAAGCATGCTAAATTCATTAAATAAATCGACATCTATTTATATAATATTAATCACGAAATTCTTGTATTAAAAATAAATTGTAAATTTTATTTAATATGTTTATACAAAAATAGAAAGTATACAAAGTTTTATCAAATACTCTCGTATTTGCTTATAAGCTTAAAATTGTCTTAATTTATTTAAAGTCTTATATACCAGTGGGATTACTAATTGAATAAATGAAAGGATCATTCATTTGACTCGGTTTGTTGTAATTGAACAATCAAGCGAACTCATACAACTCTTTGCTTGCGACACTGACCCATTAGCAGTTCTTCAAGTTCGAGCTCTAAGAACGAGCTTTTAAAAGCAAAGAAAAGCCTGAGCTTGTCTTCCAGGTTCTCATCAGGGGACCTAAGCTCGGAGTTCGACGATGAGCCCACCCCGAACACGGGGCTGGCCACCGTGGGCAGGCAGGACTCGGCCCAGAATTACCAGGGTGTCGCCGAGCGGCCGCTTCAGTCGCAGCCCCAGTCGATGCCGGCGCCGAGTCAGCCCGTACCTGGAGCCCCTCCACCTGGAAGTGACCTCAGTTTAAATTTGCGTCCGAGCTCGCGGACGACAAGTGCGCCCTCCTCACCGGCAAAGACGAGGGAGAGTCTCCTCCAGAGGGTCCAGAGTCTTACCGGGGCCGCACGGGATCAGGCAAGTAGCGCACATTCGGGGCTTTCCTCAACTCCTTATCCTTATCATTGCAAAGTGCCTACGATTTATGGCCTACGGAGAATTTCTGTCTGCCTCAAAGATGGGAGAAAGTAGAGCGGTTTGAACGCGAATGTGCTCCTGCATTATCGGTTAAGTATCTGCGTGTCAATTTCCCTATCAGAGGTGAAAATAAAGGTTATCGTTTTATCGGGAAAGTCTCTCAGTTAAAATGCAAACACAAAGCTCTAACTCTAAGCTCCTGTATTCGGGATTTATTTAATAGCATATGGAAATCGATTCTACTTGTCTACTCAAATTGCTTTCCGCCTCTTTTCCAGCAGCCATAAATAACTACACACTAGCGATAAACTATTTATGAAGGGAGCTACTTTAACTCTCGTTTAAGCCAAATTTCCTTTTATTCTTCATAGATTTTTACGGCTGATCAATGATTTCACATGATTTTTAGGTTAATAGAAGTGGGAAGACGTCGGGTATATTTATCATTAATTTACATTTTTTTTGCGGTGAAGGTGTAACAACACCTTCACTTTTCTTATCAAAAAAATTAACTGACTACATAATTAAAAGCCTACTCCTTTAAATTTTTTTCATTTACGAAATTTCGCTATTACCAATAATGTGATACTGAAACGATTATTTATATAATGTCAATATTGTAGTCAAAACTAATATATAAATCGAATAAAATAAAATAAAATAGTAAAATATTTCCTTCGTTTTCAAGCATGAATATCAAGTTGAAATCGATATTTCAATATAGTAATTTACTTAATAAACAATACATAAACAATTCTTTAAAACTGCATTAAATATATATTTTATCAGATGGATAATGACAAATCAAAACCTGTTTTACAATTAAGTCTTCTAATAAGTGATTTTTTAATTATCACCTATATATATTTATATAAAGGTACAAAACTATGATTATTATTAATTCTCAAATATCTAAATATTCAATTTAAACCGATTATTATTAAAACAGATCGGATAATCTAATTTATATAGGAAATTGCTATAAGGTAAATAAAGTTTTATTTCAGTTTCTCGATTCCTTCTCATAAAAGTTGTTGAAATTGATAAGTATTAAAAATTTAATAGTAAAAGCTCTTTAAATCAGTTTCAAAAGGTTTTTTTTTTACGAAACGACTTATTAAAAGCTTCATTCGTAGATGTTATATTACTTTTCATAATATAGGATAACTGCATTATTATGTTAAAGCGGATTTAAAGATCCGAGTTTTAAATATTAAATGAATATTCATGTTTATCAATATCCATAAATCATATTCATAAAATTTTAAATGAAAATCAATCGATATAATTAATGGCATTGGTTAAATGAATATCATGATAACTTCAGTGTTTTAATTGAAATACTTTATTTTCAATGTTTGTAACTGTTGTTGAGTAAATAAATAAAAGAGAGAAAATATTTGGAATAATTAATTAATAAAAGATTCTGTAGAACTTCTGTAGTTTTCATGAAACGACTTGAAAAATTTTATCGGAGGGTAAAGAATATTAGCAGTCGGTAATACATAGTGAAAAATAAGTTCTTTACTTACTCTTTTGTGGCGTTACCGTCGATCTAAGGCTTCATAATGGCAGTTGAGATAGTTATTCGTTCTTATAACCATTCCATTATTTGTATTATTTTTAAAGGCAAACTGATATAAACCGCCATATAACTAATTACCAATATGCGGTAAAATTTTAATCGAAGCCTTATTTATTTATTTTAACTAGAAAATGTTTCCAAATGTTTAAAAAAAAAATTTTTTTATACAAGAAAAAGTCACGTTATTAATATTTAAACTTTTTTTTCAGTCAATTATCAATTAAATTTTTATTATTACTTTTGAATTTATAGGAAAGTAAATAAATTTAGAAAAAAATCATAATTGGTATATTTATATAAAAATATTAATAGTTTATATGACTGTATTCATATATAGCAATTTGTAAAGTAATCAAACAGTTTCATTATTAACGGAAAATTTTAAGAATATATTTTAAAGCTATGAATTATCGTATAGTCAGTTAAAAGTTAATCATATTTTATATACTATTTTATTATTAGTGAATATGATCAAAATCATTAATAAAATATCTGTTGTATAATTTTGATAAAAAACCTGTATTTATATACAAATTTTAAATTTACTTTAAAATAAATTATTCTGATAAGAATGTTTTTAAATATAATCTTTACATTTCTAATAAAAAAATTATAATTATAAATTATATCTATATAATACAACACATGTAATAAATCTCTAATTCGTGAGTATGATTCTGTGATATGATATTCAGATTTTAAAATTTACTAAATATTCATTTAGAACGACAGTGATATGTTTAAAATGTGAATATGTTCATTAAGTTGAGTAATTTCTTCAATTTTATACAAAATGTCAAGATTCGCTTTAGAGGTAAGTATTTTTTAAATTGTTTCTAAAATGAACAAAACTTTATGAATCTAGTATTTTGTCAATATAAAATATTTCTTAGAAAATTATGTAATTGTAAAAAATGTAATAATTATAGTACTATTTTAAAAGGCTTACATGAAACTAATGACAAATTTTGTGAAAATATTGATTAAACTTACAATTTTGCTTACATGAAAAAATAGATAAGTATTCAAACTCCTTCATAAAAAATGCCTCTTCTTTTTAGGTTATAATGTGATATAATCTTAAATATTATTAAACAAATTTTAAAACTATTTAATAATATTCTAAAGAAATGGTATAAGTTGAAACTAAAAAAAGGTACTTAGAGAATTAAATAAAGAAAAAATAATTAATTTAATTGCAAACTATAACTAATAATTATGAATAACTAATAAATTGTGGAAGTCGAGGCTTATAATAAAAATTAATGGCTTATTTAATTCCTGAATAAAATTAAGTAACAGATTTTATTACTTAAAAGAAAAGGTTCTAGTTATATGTTTTCATTGAAAAAAAAATTTTGTAAATGAATTTAACATTTACAGAAAGTAACAGAAATAATATAATTGATTTTCTTTTTCAATATAATGTATTGATTATTAATTTATTAATATGTAATTTTTTATATGTTTATATCGAAAATTTTGACATTTTATAAAATTTACAAATGATTAGATTTTTGATCCTATTTTTATAGTTATAATATATTAATAAAATTTGTTATCTCTGTATATTTGGTCTTACTTATTTTATTATGATAAAGTTATTTTATAAATACGTTTATTATTATATATTAATTAAAATGATTTTATGAATTATTAATTTAAAAATCTTATTAAATGAAATTGAATAAAAATTTAAAAAATAAGTGAAAACGTTTTCAATCAGTAATATTGGGTGTAAAATGTACCTGAGGCTTTACGTAGGCATTATGTAAATTTGATATGAACGCTTCATGACGAAGTAACGTAAATATTAAAAATAAAGTATGAAATGTAAAATAAAATCTTAATTTTCCATAACTATTTATTTCTTTTTTATGTCACAAGATTGCAAATGAAAAATGAAGTTAAGTTAAAATGAAATTGAGCTTACATAATTAATCTTAATTTTAATTCAGATTTCTTAAATGAATTTCTGAAGACGTTAGTTTTAAAAATAAATAATTTAAATTTATTTGTAAATAAAGTAGTAATAAAATTCTTGTAAATGAGTGGGATGAATAAGTAGATTATGGTAACTTAATAATTTTTCTAATTTAACGTGTTTTTTATATGGCATTTCTAATAATAATAATTATAATATTCTGCATTTTCCTTAAAATAAATTGAATAAGAATAAAATGAATTGAATTAGAAATCGTATAAAAGTGAAAAATTTCAACTTGAATACTAGTACGGATTATTACATTATTTAGATATAAAATTATTTTAATTAGATAATGTAACAATAAAAATAAAGAGCTTTGTGTTAAAGGAACCTACAATGAATTCAATATATGTCGAAGAAACAAAGCAACAAGATTTAATTGCCGATTCTCAGCTCCGATACAACGAGAAAATGATTGCAATACAACCTCCTTTGTATGTTAGTTGTACAGAGAATGATTTATTACGCATGGATAATCCATATAACACTGTATATAATGAAACGATTTCTAGAAGTTTTTCAATCTCTAGTAATGAAGAACTTCTTCCAGTTCGTATGATGGAAGGGAGCATATGGTACTCTTCAGCTTTCCGACTTGATGGCAATAATGTTTGTGCAGAGGTCAATATTTATTGCATCGAAATTAAAATAAAATCACAATGAAAGCGCAGAATGAAAATAAAATGTCAAATCCATTATTGTAAATTTTATTAATTTTCGTGAATTATTTTAGGCACTAGAAGCTGTTCTGTTTGATAGTCTTGAAGGTGAACTAATTTTAGCTGAATATCAATATAACAATTTTTTAAGCAATACATCCCAACAGAAATTAACGGATGTCTTATTAAGTAGAACTGCTAAATCAATGACAAAGTATGGTTTATTAATTCTTTACTAAATTTATATATTAATTTAAAATAATTCAAGGATTCTTGAATCATTTCAGTACGAAGTTTATTCAAAATTATTTTGTTAAACTTACCAAAGCTATTGTCGATTTAATGCCAAATGAGAACCCTGTGGGTAAAATTTTATTTTTAAAGCGACTAATTAATATTCCTTTTTAACTAATATATTAATTCGGTTAATCGGAGAATTTACGATTTTAGACCATATATTATATTCCCCCTCAATCATGTGGAAATAGCAGTAAAAATCCTAAAGGTAAATTACCTGACAAATGGAGAAATCTTACACATCAATTATGAATTAGAGGAATACTTACGAGAAAAAAGTGTAAAGATAAGACAACTAATGCAATTCTTAAAAATCAAATTCTTAATGGTAATGAAAAAATTTTATAGTATTATATTTTTACTACTATAATGTTTTAATATATACACGTGCATTTTTATAGACGTTCGCATGAATTTTTATAGATTCATAAATCTGTTCATCCAATGAATTTAAAAAGCAGTTTCATATTAATTTACTTTCTATTTCTTCTTCTATTTTTTCTTTACTTTATAGAGGATAGGATAATACGATAATTGAATAGCAAGAAATTATAATAAAAAATTGTAATAATTATTATACTTAATCATATATGTTGTAGTTCAAACTTTTCCATAAGCATATATTAATTTATTTCTAATGTTTTTACAATTATATTTTTTATTGGTCTAATTAAAAAAAATTAAAAATTTCTTTCTTACGCTTACGTAAATTAGTGAAATCATAAGTTATTATTACACCAGTTAATTTTAAAAGGATATTTAACATGAATACAATTTCTTTCATTACCATAAGATTTCATTATATGTAAGATTTAATTAAATTTTCTAAACATACGCAATTTCATTTTGTTAGCGAATTATTATTTGAGATAATTCTAAACCAAAGTATAATATAGGAATATATTTTAATTTATTATTAAACGCGTTTAAAGATAAATGAATAAATAATAAATTTCATAACGATGATTTAAAATATAATTATATTCGATGAGTAAAAGATACATTAAATAATGTAAAATAAGAATTAATTTTAAACGTAAATTCTATTTAACTGAGCTAAAATTTTTACAGGCTTCATTATAATAAATATTTAAAGCTTGTTTTTAAGAATACATTGTAATAACTAAATTTTATATTTGAATTTTAATGTCAAGTAGAAATATCGTTAGATAGTCTACAAACATGTCATAATGTAATATGATAACACTGTTTATAGTAACTAATATTAATACGAATTTATCGCACAAAATATAATTATAATTGATTTATGACAGAAAAAGTTTTCAATGCGGGATCAGTTTTAACAATGCTTATTTTTTATTACTTTACTACGTAGATTTGAATTTTTACATTACTATAAAATAGATTATGGATTAATTATTCTAGTTATAAATTCTATATATTTATTTCTATTAAAGTTTAGAGCAAAACTGTTTTCTAGGAAAAGATTGTTCAATAGAATAAGGCAGAAATATAGTTAATGTTTGTCACTTCATTCAATGAATTTTTTTATTATAAATACGTATTTAATATAATAAAATGTAGAAAAAACAGAATTCATTGAATTTATGTTATATTATTTAAGACTGAGAAATTTCTTATATTAGATTATACGTTATAAAGCAAGGTAATAAAATAATCTCATTGATCTTTTAATTAAAAACTTATTTTATATAAAATATTTATTGATAATTGATAGGTTGATTAAAAATATTTATAATAAATTTTTAATTATAAAGTTTACTTTTAATTAAATTTTAGACAAAATAGACATTCACATAAAATCACTACAGATACTGAAAAAACCGTTTTCAGAAATTTTAATGCACTGGAATGCAACTTTCGATTATAGAAAATTTATAAGGTCTACGTTAAATAGTCTTGAGGATATATTGATTGAATGGCCAATTTTAAAAACGGATATAGGACCTCAATTAGTGAGCGTCAAATACATTTAATATAAAATTATATATGTTTTTTGCCTGTTATATATTTGATTTTTAGATTGAGTCTGAATTTGATAAATTGTACCCATACGATGATTTGTCGAAAAATTGGATGCCATTCTTCAATGCTTTGTACAGAATGAAGAAGGTGTCGATTCGTAATAGAATTGGTAAGGATTATTGCAACATGTACGAAGGTCTGATAAATAAATCTCCAGAAATATTAGTTGGAATTCAAATTCAGCTTTTGCCTTACTGAATTCCTCCGATTACAAAAATAAAAACAGGCTGTGGTATTATTGTTAAACCGACAATATGGGAGAGTTCCGAGGGCTTTTTAATATATTGTAAGGTAATTTAATTCAACAGACGATAAAAATAAATGATTAGAAGATTTAAAGTAACAAAAGAAATATTAATAACAGAGTTGAAATCTCAGATAACTGATTCTTTGTTTTTACATAAGATATCATTTTTATGTATTTACTTTCTAAACGTTTCAGACTTACGAGTGTATAGCGCCAAAACTTGAGTTTAGATCTGATAAATATAGACATTGGAATATACCGGTTCAACCGTGTATAGTATTGCAAGGTCCGCAGCCATACGATATTAGATCAGCTTATGTGAGCTTAGAGCAACAGCTTTGGGAATTGGAT
The DNA here is from genome assembly GCA_018883505.1 of Ceratosolen fusciceps. Classification (NCBI taxonomy): domain Eukaryota; kingdom Metazoa; phylum Arthropoda; class Insecta; order Hymenoptera; family Agaonidae; genus Ceratosolen; species Ceratosolen fusciceps. The sequence continues at coordinate 659,601 of RCIC01000029.1, forward strand.
TCGCCTCTGCGGGCACTCGATTTAGCCTTTAAATTATATCAAGTTTTTAATCTACATTACCCCGCCGATTGTGAGCAGCTTTGGCTCGTTATTCAGAAGGTCGTGTACGACATCACCACGCCCTTCGACAAAAATCTGACGAATGTCACGTCCATCACCAATGTACTTGATATAAAATTAAAATCCAAGAAACAAAGAACGATTTAAGCGTCCCTAGCTATTTTATTCCAATGCATTAAGTTATAGTTAATTGGTGCAATTACAACTTTACCTTTTAATTGTTGAAGTTCTTATCTGCTCAGTTAGAAATAATCGAAAGGATTTACGGCATGACTTTAAAGAAAGCCTAATTGCTTCTCCATGCTTGAATGAATGTATGAAAGAATCTTTTATCGAGTGTTCGATAAGTATATTTATTAAGTCTCAATGAGTTACAATTAGAATGTCCAAATAAATATAAAAAAAAAAAAAAATTAAATGCTAATTAATGTAATAATTTTGCAACTGCCGGTGAAAAAAAAGAGACAAAAATACTACAGACGATCAAGTATATTGTTGACATATACAAATAATTAGTTTTCTTTTATTTCCTGTATGTAATATCGTATATAATCATTATTTTGTGTATATCATTCGTCTCTTAATATACCAAAATAGTTTTGAACATTAAAAATTTCTTAAAAACAGATAAAGCTTTTATTATTTCTAACCTCTTTACAGTATTTCTATCTATTATTATATTTTGAGTAAAGCCCAATATTAAATTTATATTTTTCAACTTTGCTGGTGAACTGCATTCTATAGGACAACATATACCTACACGTGCGCGCGCGCGTATGTGTATAATTGTACCTGTTAATTTACCCTCAAAATTAATTTTATGCAATCTAAAAATGTTCAGTACCATTAGACATTTATCGAATAATCCCAATCAGTATTATTAATAAATAATGTTTTTTTTTACAGATTATATTATAGTACATATATAAATCTAATATAAATAAATAAATAAATAAATAAATAAATATATATATATATATATATATATATAATATACAGTATATAAAATCATCATCGCAATTAGTATTAGATTTATAAAATTACTACATGTTATTCTATTTATAAAGCATTGAAATATCTAAAGTATTACATCTAGTATTTAGTAGTAGCTCTTACGGTATCGAAATGTTCGACAGAAAATACATTTTGTATAAAAGAATACCCGTGAACCGAATAAAGCCATTAGCTTCAACGAGCGCAAAATAAAAAATAAATTTTGATGCGTAAAGGACTCAATGGAATCGATATTTCCGGCCAAATAAGTGGAGAGATTATAATTTGAGGGACGTTCAGAGAGCGGCGCTCTTTTCTAAATGAGCTTCTTTAAAGACCCTTCCCATCTCGATTTCCCATTTCTCGCCCTCCAAATATGGCAGAAAGCCCCTCTAAATACCAGCTGAATAAATAATAAATCTGACGAGCTCGGCTTCTCTGTCCTTTTTCGCGTTTGCGAAAAAAAAAAACAGGGCGCCTCGATCCTGGGAGCGGCGGTGTCGGGGGCGACGCGAGGCCAGGGATTCGGCGGCAAGGACAAGTGCTTTACCCTCCTAGTGATAGACGACCAGAACACCGACTGGAGCAAGTACTTTCGTGGGCGGAGGATCCACGGGGACTACGAAATACGAGTCGAGCAGGCCGAGTTTCGCGAGCTGTCCTTAACTGCGAGCGAGGCCGGCACCATCGTCTCCATGGCCGTATTTCGGAATGGAACCAAGGTCATCAGGTGGGTGAATCCTTACCTTAAGCAGGGGCCCGGTAGCCTCGATAAGGAGATGGCGCAGGAAGTGGACCTGTCTCGAGGTCCCCGTCGCTAACACATTTTCGACCGCGTTCTTTCAATTTCTTTTATTATTATCGTTACAAACCACTCCTGCAAAATCTCTGCGCGATACAGAATTTACAAGTTTTTATTCTTTTCAAAATGCTATTTAAAACAAATATTATACGCTTTTACATCCAGATCCAATAGACTGTATTTACTTCTATCTACTGAATACGAACTTAGAAAATATTTTATTTTTATATTTTTATAAAATAACTTTATATTTTTTGGAAATATCTGGATTAAACACTAAAAAAATTTTAAATCCATCCTACTTCTTCGTTTTTACCACATATTATTAAGTAAAGTTTGTTAAAACAGTTTTATTCTTTTTTTTTCTTTTTATAATTATATAATTACTGTAACAAGTATAAGTAACGATGACTTTTTACGATACACAAAAATGTTAATATTTGACGTAACTGTCATTATATATACATGTACATATATATATATATTTACAAGTAAAATGTAATTCGTAAATAAATATATATTATTATTCTGTGTATATATAATGACAGGTATGTATATGTATATATATATATATATATACTGGAAAATATGGGTGAATGTAAATTCCAAATCGAATATGTAATTTGAATAAATTAACAACAAAATACTTGAACAGTTGATAGTTAAATTAATTTTTAAATTGTTTTATAAAGTTATGTTAAACATTGTTATGTTCAACTATTATTATTATTTGAAAAATGAGTTCAGGAAAAATATCAGTAATTATGGAATGTAAACAGATTTATCTCTCGCCATTGAGATGAGGAAAGAGTCTTTAGACAATATTTATTTCTGAGTTAGATAGATAGATAGATAGATAGATAGAGATAGAGAGAGAGAGAGAGAGAGAGAGAGAGAGAGCTCTTAGCTGATCTAATTGTAGCGTGTAGAATGGATGTGGGGATGACACCCGATGACTGGCGGAAGGTGAGGGCGAGGTCGGGAGGAGTCGGCGGGGATGTAGTCCTGGGCCTTGTGCCGCCCCTCCCCCCGACAGCGCTGCTCCTTATCTGTCGAACGCCGTAGACGACCTAGTGAATACCGTGTCCACCCGGAAATTCCAGACTTCAATTTCGTCGCTGCATTATTGCATCTGGCAGAAGGTGCCGAATAAAACTCCTGAAGATTTATTTCTCACGACGACCTGCCACTACCGACTTTTTCTTTTACCTCAAGCCTTCGAATCCGTTAACTTTTAATCGTTTATCTTAGGAGCCTAATTTTTTTATTTATCTATTGAAATCGAACCTTGGCAACGAGCTTGGATATTTTTACAAGTAAAATGTAATTCGTAAATAAATGTAAATTTATGGCTTTAAAAATCAGTCGTTTATCAGTAAAGAAAGATTTTATTTACGAACAAAGCTGGAAGATCGATAGAGTAACATAGCATTGCTCATGGATCGGTCAGTTAATCGAAATAAAATTCATAATACGAACAGTGAACCGCTGGTTAAATAAATCGGGAAAGCTTTAAAATCAAGATGGAGAGATGGACTAAGAGGGATCTAACGGGGTAGTCCAAGGTAGCGGCGTTAGACGGCTGGTCGTTTATGAATCCGGAGTAAATAACCGTATATAACGAGGATACATATATATATATATGTATATATAGGTTAATAAAAATGAGTAAGGGAGTCTCGAAGAAAGGGATAAATTGGCTTCGGATCCCGAGTAAAAAGGCCAAGACTTGTCCTTGACACGTTTCTATGTTGAGAGCGCAGGTCCTTCAAGCCCGACTTCGTGCTCATCCGGCAGAATTTACGGGACGCGAGCGAGGACTACAAGAACCTGCTGCTCGGGCTCATGTACGGCGGCTTGCCCAGCGTCAACAATCTCCAGGCGATTTACAACTTCCAGGTAAATATAATTTAGCTTTGGCTCACTATTTTACGCGCTTATTACCAGACGACGGCTAACTTTATCTTTCGTTCAAGGACAAGCCCTGGGTCTTCGCTCATCTTCTCGGTCTGCAGCGTCGGCTCGGCAAGGACGGCTTCCCGCTGATCGAGCAAACCTACTATCCGAACCATCGGGAGATGGTGAGTTAGCCGTACTTCACTTCTCGTGCATGCTCCTCATTGTTAAGCCTCGAGCGGCCAGCGTGACCCTTCTCCCGGAAATCAACCGATCTATTCCCCCTGCCACCGATACTCGCCTCCAGCGCCCTTACTCTTAAATTATTATAACTTTGCTTTGAATGTCTACCCGGTATATACATTGAGGCTACGAGCTTCCTTGCAGAATTTACAATGTACGTTTTCATTGTGCGCGCCACTATCAATTATACTCTATTCAAAATGATCCCCGACTTACCCCCATAGATAATCTCACCATTACCTTGATTAATACGACCAAATCTTTTTACGCTTATCATGAATACTCGGATATCATCATAGTTTTGGCCATGGTACACTACACCTCCCTGTCGCTCTTAAAACTTATTTCACATGAGGCTGAGTACGTATGGCCGTTATGTTCATCAGACTCATTAATTTATGAAAAATCCATCACACTCGGCCCCCTCCCTAACACTTTTCTGCAATTTATTTTTATTTACGCCTATTTTATTTACCGCTGTTGTATTATAGTCTCTGCATATAGAATCAGTTAAAATAATTTACATAAGAATTTATCTCCATTATTAATTTGAATATTGACTAGCAGGAAAGTTGTTACGCAATTTGTTTCAACCTGAATATAAATGAATATTATTTTGAAACTCCTCGAGTATTCGCCAGGCGTTCAAACATTTTATGTTTACATTTTTTACGTTTACAACCCTGCGGGCTAAAGCGAAATTGGCTTAACAAATATATTATTATTAACTCCGTATGCTTTTATTATTGTTATTTTTGTCCTTAATCATTCTTCATGTTGGATACTTCTTTCAATTATCTGAAATTTTGTTCTCTCGTATCAGATACTGGAAGAATTTCATTTTTAACATACTTAACCAACGTTTATCATTTTATAAACACAAGGTTTTATATTATTAAATTATAATCAGTCGCTTAATCTGCATTACGTGTTTTAATTACAATTTAAAATTTTTTTATCTTAAAAAGAGTATTCGTTGATATATTTGAATATTATATACGTTTCACCATTATATCCGTTAAAAAATTCATATTAAAAAATTTATATAAAAATTGTGCTCTTCAATATTATTATTTTTTTTACATTATTCTTTTACTATAATAATAAAAAGAAAATCTGGCAACTAGTACTATTCTCACGATAAAGTCGTCCATTTTATTTCATAAATCTACTGCATATTATTATTTATTTCAGAATAAAAAGTCTTGAGAATATATAATAATCTCGATTGTCTTATTATACTACTGTAGCATATAATAATACATTATCATTGCCGTATTATTATTAACATGCGTAAAATTAAAAATACCTTATTGTATAAATGACTATAAATCTTCGTATCAACGTTATTGTGCTAATAACATGTGAACATCCATCCAATGCCAAGACTCGCGTTCATATTGTTTTTACCGTCAATTCTGATGTGGAAAAATGGAAAAGTCGTTGATTACAATTTCGCGGTGATCCATTCGGTGCAAATGAAAAAATGTTTATCGGGTAACGCTACTTGGGAAATTAAAATATTGATCAAAGCATCCCTTGTAGTTGAATAAAAATATTTCCTTACTCGCACTGACAATGAATTTTCATAAAATTACAGGTGCTGATTAATCTTATTATTGGATTCGCGATCTTTCGTTAGAATTTATTATGAATTAGCTTACCCTCTAAAAGTGTTGAATTTCATTGAAATTGTTGCTTAATGGTTTTTTAAGACAAGGAATTGCGGATTTACTGTATTGTGAATTCAAATTTGAATTCACAAAGGAGATTTAATAATTAGTAGAAAATAGTAAAAACAGTCTACAACGTTTTACATAAAAAAGTTAAAAAAATTTAATCAATTAGAATTTTAATAAGGTTTTTACAAAGTAAATAATATTTCTCCCTTTTCATAAAATATTTATGTAACTCCTTGTACGGAATCTCATAAACTTTGTTTACACATAGGTTGAATAGATTTAACAAGGTAAAGGTTAAGGTGGATTGAACATGCATGTAGATTATTTTATTGGATAATAATAATAATAATAATAATAATAATAATAATAATAATAATAATAATTAACTAAGAATATCGATTATTTTATTGGATTCATTGCCACAGAGAGAGAGAGAGAGAGAGAGAGAGAGAGAGAGAGAGAGAGATGGAAGTTTCATTTTAACAATTTTTATATTCATTCAAACTATTTCTTTATTTCATTTAGTTATTTTAATGTGATAAAATATTTATTAAATAAAAAAATTCTTTATTTACAATTCAAAATAATTTAAATGGTAAATATTTCTTAAGAGCTAGAAAGAGCGAATTCAAAATTAAAACAAAAATTAAACAAATTATTTCGATAATTTGATTGAACGAATAGAATTTTTTACAAAATAATAATATATCCTTTATGAGGTAATATCTTCAAAATTAATAATAATCGGATCTAATTTATAATCAATAAATTAAAAAAATATTAACTTGAAATCATTGATATTTGTCATTTTAATAAAGTACGTTTCTTTTATTTCTCGTTTTTTTTATGCACGTGAAAGTGCAAACGATAAATAGGAATAAATATATTAATACATTTACATTAATCTATAAACTACAGTCTTAACCTTGTTGATACGCATACGAATACGTTTTCCAGCTTTGAACAGTTTTTTAATGCTTGTGCAGAACAGTTGTTCCTCCAGATGAACCGTGTCAGGACAACAGAGAGTTTTTCGATAAAAATATAAAAAGTTAAGGATTTAAACTACATTTTTAGGTTTGTATACCTAAGTGATTTCGATGCTCAGATGAATTCGGTAAGCGAGAGAGGCTTTACAAAGACGATGGCGGGTGCCGCGGTTGAATTTCTTAATTACGCGAGTGTATTGGAAACTCGTAAGCTCATTATCCGTACGTGCTTATCGATATCGCGGCGGCAGTAAAAGGCTTGTAAACAGAGCTCAGGGTAAGAGAACACAGAAGGCACAGTCGTTATAAATGTTTCAATAATAAACCTTCGCGTTATTATATTATTAACAGAAGTAATAAAATTGCAATAAGAACGTTTAGTTAAAGACGAAAGTTTGCTTCTCTTCGTCGATAAATGATTTGTTTAATACCATTATGCATGGCTTTACGAGAGCTGACGATGCGCCAAACGAGAAACGAGCCATTACGGATTACGGATTACGGATTACGGATTAGGGATTATGCATTAAGCTTTAGTTTAGAAATTAAAATAACTCGAAGAACGGCTGACGGCGCCCTTCGTATCTTTACAAAACGTAGACAATGAATGACTTTTAATGGAGACTAAAAGTTAAGCTCGGCTCCGGACGATTCGGAAGTAAATAGTTATATAAATGATCGGGCGATCAGTAATAAGATAACAAAGCGACTCCTTCTCGTATAATCGCAACGAATCTCGCAGGATTATAATAGCGATGCTCGGTACCTTAGACCCACCCTCAAGCCTGCGCAAATATTAAAACGAGCACGTGCATCTCTGTCGGCCTCCTGTAGCTAGGTATAAGATAACCTGAGGTCGGTGAGGGCGTTCACGGCGATTCGCGTGGCCTTTGGTGGACCAGCCGCTCCTGGTGATGCTCCCTGATGCACTGGTCGTAGGGCCTCGAGGGCATCCAAAAGCACCTGCCCTGACTCGAGACGCAGATTCCGTGCTTCTCCTGGCAGTCCATCGGACCCGGGTTGCCCTCCCAGGGACAGAGCTTCCCGTTGGCTCGGTGCAGGGCCTCTCCCTTCCGCTCGAACGTCGTGTAACTCACCTGGAAGGACGAAGCACGGTTACCTTCGCTTTGCCGCCGCGGCGGACTCGGTCGGCTGCTCGTTTACCGGCGGGACGAGGGGCAGGCGAGCGAAGCCAGACTAGCCTCGACTTTTTTTTCGCCTCTTTAGGTGAGGGACAACAGCGGCACTTTGGCGCTGATATAACCTTAATTAAGCAAGTGCTTTTTCCTGTAAGGTATTACTAAACGCTTAATACTTTTTAATTGATCTCGATCCCCTCCGATCGGCGAGCCGAAAAATTTCTGGATAACGAGCTCCAGCTTATTTAAGAAAACAATCCCACGAACGAGCCGCTCATTATACTTTTATTTTAACTTTTCAGGTGGTTGTACCATTGCTTTTTCTTATTTTTATCGGTTATCGCTCAAAAAGTAATTGTAGATCCTTTGGCTCAAGGGCGATGACATTCGAGCGAAAACTAAATTCAATCTTACAGAAACTAAAGGGTTTTTATATATTATTAAAAATCCACCGCCGCTGGAATAAATACTTGATTCTATTCTTTACAAGAATGTTATTCTAACTTTGTAGAGAATCTTATAGTACAATAACGCTCGAACTAATAATATGGCCTATAATTTCGGTACTTATCGGATTTGAATTGCGTTTCCCCATTGAGTGTTTTTTTTTTTTTTTTTTTTTTTTTTTTTTTTTATATCAATCGTATTTTTAATATAAATTACTGTGTTACTGCGCTATCGACCGTTTTCTTCAAATAAGTGAGCGAAAATGTTATTATTAAATAATTAAAGATACTAGTATTAAATGCAGGAATTTAAACTACGAGGATAGCCGAATTGAATACTAATTTTGATTTTATTAACTATGCTCATGTTTATAAGCTGAGGAACCGTTTTTATTTGAATTAAGATGCTTTCGTTTTAATTGGCACATTTATTACAAATTTTTTTTTTTAAATTTTAATCAATATTGCTGTATAATTGTACAATTGATTTTTATCGAATAGCGGGTCTGTTGCACATAACGAAGGCTTTGCAATATTAAAAAAAAAGTGTTATTAACAAAAGGAGAAGGAACGCTACGAACAATGAAGACAATTCAAAATAGATAAAAAGACACTAAAGGTAAACTACGAAGCAAATTCTTTTTCAAAGACAATAAACAGTAATTGTTCCGGTTTTAAAAAATACATATGAACCTTTATGAATACATAGTAATGAATTTCCCTGTTTAATTTAAAAAATGTTTTTAATTAAATCATAATCGAAATTAATTACACGTATTAGCTTTGGTATGGCGGACTCTTACTTTAAAATGTTTGAGAAGAAAACGTATTTGGAATCATAAGACGGTCTATACACGTGGAATAATAATGATCGTCGAGCATTCTGGATTGCCAGACTAAACTTACGTCGCACATGCAGCCCTTGGCGTACAGACCCTTGAAGCCCTTACGCTGACGCTTGGTTACGTCAGACCAACGCATTACGAGGTTACAAAGACTGAGCTTCGGCTTGTCCTCGTAGATGCGCCCGCTGACGACGTACGTCTCCCCGACCTCGAGGTGGACGCCACAGACGGAATCGATGCTCGCTGTGTATAAGTGTCCATCGTACAGGTAATCGCTGTAACTCTCGTTCGACAACTGAAACCGAAGGCCGTTCACGCTTTTAATGGGATCTACGATAATAATGGCTTTATATTAAGATGTTACGCTCAAAGCTAAAAAAAAAAAAAAAAAAAACTAAACCTTTATTCGAGTCGAGCACTTCCTTTCTATTCGAATGAAAATAATTTCTTTATTTACATTTTAAAATGCAATAATTTTCATATAATTAAGCTTTATATTATTTTTAAATTGTAACTCAAATATCCATCAGCTTTCTTAATGAAAAGTTAATTATTTGTAAGTAAATTTTGTACATTTTAAAATAACATTTTGGCTGTAATTTATTATTATTTGTAATAAAAATTGTTCAAATTTTTTAATCAAACCATATAATCTATTAAATTTACTTAATTACTATTAAATTTACATTCGGTATTTATGTGGCATATAAAATACTTTGAAAAATATTTTTCATAAAATTTAATTCTTCCTTTAATTTATATTACGATTCACGGTACTTTTACTTTAGTATTTCAGCTCATTTTTCAAATTCGTTTATTATTATTTATATGAAATCTGATCCTCATAGTTTCAAGTTTCTATGCTCTATATAGGAGCATAATTTTATTATATTACATATAACTCACCTTGAAATTTCTATTGATTTTTACTTTATAAGCCGTTTCATGGTTCAATGGAATTCGCTCTTTTACTTTAATCACGATAACTGAAACAAATCAGTAGATATTTTATGTAGAAATATTAAACTTATTTAATCTATTTTTTTATTTAAATTCACTACTCGTAAAAGCAAATCGATAAGTAATATAAATCTATATTTTTTTAAATAATTTTTACCAGCATACGGAATTGAAGTGTTGAAATACTTTAATGGGATTATCTTTATTGGAAATAAAATTATAGTAAACTTAAGGAGAATAGCAAGTTCAATTTAAATTAATAAACAATTTGTAATGCAAAAGGAATTAAAATTCTACAAATAAAGAAAAAAAAAGTATGTAGATAAGCATTTCCAAATTTCAAACAATTAATTATTTAAAATGATTACGTATATTTATAAAAAATTATTACGAACAATTTGAAATCAGCACTAATATTAATGATTTAATAAGTTATATTATATTGCAAAAGTAATAGTTCAATTTTGTTTTGTATAAAATGGAATATTTTATTGAATAGCTTATTCATAAAGTTATAAAAAGTATTAATAAAATTGTAGATTAATAATATTGAGTATAAATAAAATAATAAAACTTCGTATCAATTTCTTTTTTACCAAAATCAGAAGAGCAGAAGTGTGTTTGTGGATGTGTATAAAAGCATGAACATCCTTCTGCATGTTCTGCAGCCAATAAAGTAGATACGCATATTATAAATAAAGCTGAAAAATTCTTAAGTAACCGCATCTGTAAAAAAATTGTATAAAGAAAAAATTATTTATAAGTATATATTAAATAATAATTGAGAGAAAATTATATTTTGCATGAAATTTCAAAATTTTTTTATAATAATTAGAATGACGTTTAAAAACGCTTATATGAATATTTTTAATACCACACTAAGCCATACAAATATTCTTTATAATAAAAACAGCAATAAATATAGATTTTAATAAAAAGTTGTATGCAGATTTCATTTTAAATTGTATTTTAATTTTATATACCAAAAACAGAATAAAAATAAAATCATATGCGTCAAATTTTATATGCTTCATCATATAAAAATAATTCTGAAATCATAAATTTTATTTTAAAATCGTAATACATTTATGAAAAATTTTTTAACGAGAAATCTTTATCTTAACAAGTGATTTGTTTCTTAAATAATTAAAATCTTTATGAATTGTATTTGCGTAAATATACTATATTGATATCATTTATATTAACATAATATTGATATTATAAAATAAAATAAAATAAAATAAAATAAAATAAAATAAAATAAAATAAAATAAAATAAAATAAAATAAAATAAAATAAAATAAAATAAAATAAAATAAAATAAAATAAAATAAAATAAAATAAAATAAAATTAAAATAAAATAAAATAAAAAGGAAAATAATTTATGCTGCGACAAATACGCTTTTATAGAACTGCATAAAATATTATTAGAATAGTTTGAAAGGGAATATATTTTAATGCATTTTTCTTCATATATAAATTGTATAAATAATATGTATTGGGGCTAGGATTTATTATTTATCTAAAAATCTGTGTAGTTTTAATTTACGTCTTTGATTTATATATATTGCTCTTTGTTTTTAATTTATGTTTCCTTATGAAATTTGAAACACCAAAACAAATTTGACGTTCGAATTACTATTAGAACACGATATACAGAATTTAAGTCGAAGAACCGATTAATCGTTAAATTAATTCAAATGATTAATAAATATGTTTGTATCAGTTATTAAAATAAATGTAGAATTTCATGTGTGTTAAGAGATTGTCTATAATGACAGAAGCTCATTAATATTCATGGATAACAAAGTAACGCGTAATACAAAACGCATGAGCTCTCGAATTATTCCCTCTCTCCGCGATACACACGCGCACTAGATATCAGGATGTCGATAATGCAGACAGAAATTCTAGACAGATACCTTGCCGCTCACTCAGCTTATTTTCTGGCTATATGAGAAATGTAATTGGAGCAATGAATCTCATCTAAGAATGTCGAACAAATTAAATGATTGCAAAAATAAAGGTAAAAATTTATTACGTGTTTTATCACTTTACCAGTATAAATCGAATGCTTGAGATGCGATTAGTCTTACGATTTAGATGCTTCAATTTATTATTTTCAACTTAGTTCATTGCTTTTTTTGCTTTTTCCATGTTTATGGAAATTACCCTTTCCGTAGAAAAAACTCATTTTTCCCAAACATCAGATTTTAAACTTATAACAAACTCTATAAACTTCCGGATCCCGTTACGTAAGTAAAATCAATAAAAAGTACAAAACAGTTTGCTTTTAAAAAATTCTGCACTTATTTTAACGTTTAGTGCTCTACATATTTTGAATTTTCAATTAATATTTTTAATCCTTATGTTCTTGTAGAGCAAATGAAAATAAAATATAAATATCGGTAAAATTATACATATTTATTGTTACATATTGTATGTTATATAAATATTTATTTGCTCTTATCTTATGTATATCTTTATAATGCTGGATTATGAAATTATTGTTCGCGTTTAATTCATATGGAAATAATTCCATACAAAGATTCCATAAAACGTTTCTTTTTTTCGAAAGGTGAAACTTTCATGGATTTATTTATTTATGCATTGTTATTCAAAGGAGAAAAATATGTCTATTTATATTCAGGTATCAAAATGTTTGATCCATGGAGTATATGGGGTACACATATGCAGGTGTCGATATGTACAAATGCAAATGAGGCATTTTATGAATATTAAATTCGATATTAATTTTTCATGCGATCCACAAACGTCATTAAAAGTTTTTCTACACATAGTATGAAATATAAATTTTAAATCGATTTTATCACAATATCACAATAAACTTCAAAATTCTATTTCCCATCTATGTAGACGTTCCTTGGAAGGCCTAAATACATTTACAAATATAGAGGACATTTTAAGAGAACATTATTACATATAATTATTACTTCATTACAATTCTATTACAAAGCATTTCAATTAGCTCACATCACGAATCGAATTTCTCCAATGTAACGGTCTAATTACACGCTATCACTTAATAAACTCACTCTTGCTCATTCTTATATTTAGCAATTCCGGAGCTTCAAGCTGAATATCTCTATACAGCACAAGAATACTACTGCCTTAGTATTAGTCAGAATACAGTCTTCCTTTAGAAACGGACATTCGTAATCGAGAACGGAAGCGATTCCTCAAAAGCAATTACGATCTACATCCTCCCTAAAGTACTCCCTTCCTAAAGAACAAGTTAAATAGTATGTATTCCAAATTGCAGAACCCCCCCCTCCTCAAATACTATAAATTTCAACCCTCTTTCGATCTATACATCGAGATAGATTTTTATTACATTTGTATTATAGTAAATTAGTGAACAGTTAAGGATATAACACCATTGCTTCGGTAAATAAAGGACGTACAATTTTAATTGATAACTCCGTGTGACTAATTTAAGTATTAATGGATACTTTTAAAAACTGTATTATGGCGTAAAGTAATAAAATTATAATACAATTTATCTGCATATCATTTATTTTAATACGAGATAACTTTTCGAACTTCCTAATTATTCATTTTCTCTGATTTCCTCATATCGCAATTAATATATTGATACTTTAAATGACTTTTTCTTTAATACTTAACTATCGTTTCAAAATATCATTTCAATTTTCTCAATCATTCGCGTTATTTGAATAAAAAAGAAATTAATTATTTTTACTCTATTTGCATTTTATGATGGAATGAAACGGCATAAGAACAAACATAAATTTAGAATTATAATTTTATATTAATACCATGACGTTTATATTCAGTTATTGAATAGCATAAATTCAATTAAACGTGCATTTGTGTGTAATATCGAATTACACTTAAGCTTTGTAAGCAAAATGTATAATTATGCTCAAGTCATTTATAAAGCCTTATACACTACACCTAATTCTTCATGAAGTAAAGGTCGTAAATATTTAAAGTTACATGTTACTTACGTGTTTAACAGCTCTATTTTATAGTTGAAGTAATTGCGTAGAGCAATTAAAATAAATATAGAATAATGTTAGTTCCTGCAAATATCGTCATCAGAGAAAGTATTTCATTAAGACGAATGTGTTTAAATGTCTAATCTATGAATAACTATGAAGATCATATGCGAAACTATATAAGTAAAACTGTTGACTGATATAAAATCTACTAGTTGTTAATTTGGACGACTTATTCTGCGCAACAAGACATGATTTCGAATAAATCCATCTATATTTCAATGTTATATCGAGGTTTCAATAAGATGGTAATTTCAACAACATACGGAAGACAATGATTTCAATTAATTATAAAAACTCATTACAGTTCTATATGGCTAAAGAAAAAATCGTTAAAAATATTATTAAATTGATATCAATTTATATGATTTATTTGTTATTTTTTTCAATCACCAAGTTATATTTCCAGAGGTTCAAATCATTAATAATTTTGTTCTTCTTACATTCTTTTTAACGCGCGCATGGATATTTCTTAAAGTATTTAAATATCGAATAAAAAAATAACGCATTAACTTTAAATTCATATTGAGATATAAAATAATAGAAGTAAAAAAAGCCATTCGTAGCTTTAATTGAAAATTTAAACCGAAGTTTTGAAAGGATTGATTAGTTAAGTTTGCAAGAAACATATTCAGGTAACGTATACGTATGTTCAATCATTATTAAAATAAAAAAATGTTGTGCTTTAAATAGTAAAGGATATTAAAAAAGATATGTTTCCATATACGAATTGATTAATTGCTGATAATGCTTTAAGAAAGTATAATTATAAAGAAAACTTGAGAGTTGATATCTTACGATATATGGAATTCAATGAAAGCATTAATTCGTTAGGATAATGATCCTAAGAAGTGCTGGTATTCATATGCTTGGGGACTTGTATTTTCGAACGCTGTTACCGGATAATTATCCGTACTTTTAATACGCTTGTTTCTTTTTTTTTTTATACATGTGCAATAATTAATAAGTAAAGCCTTAAGTCGCGCAGTCGCCTACTCCTACATTCATACCTCAGTGTGCATTTGCATGCGTGAGCCGATTCTTAATTTGCCAAAAAATAAAAAACTCCGTTTCAGTGGACGTTTTCGACTTGATCTGAAAAAAGGAGTTCTATAGTATTGACATACAAAGATCGAATACGTGATCGGAGTTGATGATCGGCTGCTAACGCGGATATGCCTGTGTTTGCGAGTCTATGTAATCGCTCTAAGTAGCCGCTTCCTTCCTATTGGTCAAGACTCGGACCATGACAGGTGGATACCAGATTTTATCGTCATTTTATGAGCTGTAATTCCCCAGGACTCGAACTGGTCTTTGAAATTTTCACATGACCATT
Organism: Ceratosolen fusciceps; assembly: GCA_018883505.1. Taxonomy (NCBI): domain Eukaryota; kingdom Metazoa; phylum Arthropoda; class Insecta; order Hymenoptera; family Agaonidae; genus Ceratosolen; species Ceratosolen fusciceps. Next base: position 675,036 of record RCIC01000029.1, read on the forward strand.
TGTTTTTATTTTCCGTCCTCAGACTAAATAAAAAGTTCTCGTAAAAGTAAAAAATAAGTCGACTGAAGATAAAAACTTTTTCTTATCGGAAATACTCGCGACGTTTTATTGCCATTAACTTAAAAACTGTCAACCAACTCTAATTAATATTGCAAAAAACAAAAAATAAGAACAATCGTTTAAATTTAATCAAAGGTAATCGGTTATTGCTTATCGACATTATTGGCAGTAATAAGCCAAAAATATGTAATCTTAATTGTTCTCTTACTCGTCGCACAATACAGACATCGATGTATCGACATAGTATAATAATCAAATTGTCCATATTAATGAACATAGTCAATGGTATGTATAAGTAAATCGTCTGAATGAACCTTTATACTCATAACACTCCTTAAATGAAGAATATATAGAAAAAAAATTGCCGATCATCGATACCAACTAGTGATTTTATCAATATTTTATTAATTTCATGACATTTACAATACTTACGATTAGTTAAGGTTTTAAATTCTGAATCTGCAGAAAGTTTTGAGAATCCGTGGTCTAAAAAGTATCAATTGCAGACAATCGATGCTAAGATAAAGCTCAGATACGACGTTCTCTCTATATTTACAGTTACGGAATACTTTGTCTATCTTATCTCTTGTTTGAAACGTTATTTCGATCTCTTAACTTTACCGTATTGTCCACAGATCTATTGTAATCTCACGAATCAATCGTTAAATAAACAAGGCTGTTAATATAAACTTATGGGTTTTACGCATCCTGTGCATGAATTATTAAAAGCATGTAAGGCGCAATTATATTATTTTAATTTACGATCGATAGAAGGGTCATTATGAAATATGATTTTTAATGAGAATCGTTGAACTTTCTTTAACTTTATTATTTAAAAAATTTTGTAAATACAGGCATTGGCAAATAATAATTAGGCCAAACATTTTTAAGCATCTTGCTGAATACATTTATAACATTTTTTTACTCATAATGGTTGTATTTTTAAATTTTGCTTAATAATTATATTAATTATACGTTATTGGATAATTCACATAGAATTCAAATTAAGCATTATATTAGAATTTCTCAGATTTAGCAATAGAAGAAATCAGCATCTTAATTATGTACTCGACGTAAATAATTATGCAGCTTACTTTATCCGTTATTTTGTAATGTAATAATTTGATTTCAACATCAGTGATACGTAATACTTATTTCATGAAGATGATTAATTGATGTACTGTATTATAATAAACATTTTAAAAATTAGGCTTATTATAAAAAATTATTCTTATAAAATTACGATGCTTATATACATTAGGGAAAATTGTACGAATTATACTTAGATGCTTATGAACAAAAAATTTCAACATGCTATGAAACGTTGCCTTCCTTCTTAATGGTTATGGATCTCGATCAATTTATATTATTACAAGACTCATTAAGCAAAGATGGAAATGAATGTCATTTTCTAACAAGCAATCAAATCTTAAGTATCGTATATAAACTTTACATTAAAGGTACGAGCTTTTTTATGAAATTTCAACACCAATTAGAAAAAAAATCCGTGCACGTGTCTATAAGTGTGCGTAATCTCCTGTAAACACATTTCCATTGTTATTTCATATGAGAAGCATATTTTTTAATAAATGTAAAGAAGTATGTTTGTTATTTAGTATGAATGAATGAAGGAAATTAAATATATAATTTAAATTATAATTCATACAATTTAAAAGTGAATTATATATTAATTTATTCATAATGCATGATCTAATCATTTAAGATATTTAATATTTAAGATTTTCGAATATTTAATAAATAAAACGAAACATTAAGTAATTTATAGTTCACAATCTAGATTCAATTCTTATATCGATACCATGTAAATAAAAACATTTGACTATTTTAATATATTAATTTAATATATTATTATTGTTTTTAAGGTTTCTCAATATCCAATTATTATTTCTATCTTTAAAGGTATTCCTTGAAGTAATATATATTTTTCCTATTTATCTAAAAAATTTCAACTAAAAAAAATAGTTTCTGAATATTATTTTTATTGGTTCGAAATATTTAGTATTGAATTCAATAAAAATGATTTATTATTAAAATTACTTATTAGAATGTTTCAACATTGTCCTACAAGTTTTTATTATTTCAGAATACGTGTTAGTTATTTTTATGAATTTAAATATTTGTTGTCTGTTAAGAACTTAAGATTTTTCAATCAAAGACTGGAGTTGTAACTTCCTTTTCAAATATTGTCTAAATCATCCACCACTAACTTTATTGTCTACAAATGAGGGAACAAAGTACGTGACGATCCGTGAAATCATAATCGCGAATGTTTATAAGCTTTCGGCAAGTCGAGGATTGAATATCGGCCGTGATACATTTATATCCTAACTCTAAAAAGGTTTGTAATCGTTTATAAAGGAAGGATAGATAGCTTATGAGATGTATGTTATGTTTGCATTTAGCATTGAGCGATAATGTTCATTTTACTGCAGCTGGATTTTGCTTCAATATTTTTATATTAAATTTCGTTCCTTTCAATAACATCCCATATCAGCGTAAGGTATTTTCATTGAAATACTGATTTGGTAGTAATAGCTATGACCAAAAAGTTTTTATTTCATTAATACTACTAGTCTTTATTATTTTAAAATTAAAAATATTTATCTGAATTTCAATTACTAAGAATCATTATTTAATAATCAATATTTAATAAAAAATAAGTACGTAGGTATAAAGGCTCATTCTAACAGCTAATACATTGAAATGCTTTTAAAAATTTATTCGTAAGAATAATTTTATTTGTAACATTGATAGTAAAGCTTATTTTCTTATTTAAAAATAAAAAAATTAACATATTACGTAATATTCTTTTACCATTTAAAAAAAAGTTATTATTGCAATTAATATATTAGATCGACGAGTTTCTAATATTATTTATGATCCGCAATCTAAAACATAAGTTGTAAATTTGTTTTATGACTAAAAAACATATTTAAGTTTCCTCTATTTTAATTTAGTATTTTAATGCCACTATAAATTCATAAAATTCAACGTTAAATTTAAATTATAAAGTCTGAATTATAAATAAAAAATATACAATATTTTATTTTTTTTCAATATATTAATGGATTCTTTTAAGTTTGAAATATTTACAATTGAATTTTATGGCAACAAGAAATTTAGTTCTATTTTTAGTAATAAATTAACTTCTCCAATGTTCTAAATAATATATATTGAAATTTTGATTTATTATAAACAATATTAATAATTAGAATTTAAAGCTTTTCATACAATGACAAATGTATATTTAAATTTTTATAATAATATCCTAACATAAAAGTCCAAATATTATACAATCTTCATGAAACATTATTTAATGAGATTATTATAATTAAATAAATATTTGAAATGAATTATATAAAAATCCATTTTCTATCATAAATAATTGAATGAATTTAAAAGAGTATTAATATTTTTATATAAAATAAGATTAAAGAAATAAAATATTAATAATCTCTTAATGCTAATATTATCGAAATTAATAAAATTAATAAACAACATTTTTTATGTGAAAAATAACATGAAATAAAACAACTATTTACTTTTATAACTGATTTATAGTTGTTGGTAAGTTAATTTTTTTTTTTTTTTTTAAATATTAATAACAGTAATATTATAATAGAAAATTATTAGAAATCTTATCTTTATCTTAATTAAATCACTTAATATTTAATGATAATCTACATTGTTTATAAAACTATGATTTATCTAATATACCTATTGTTTATGTGTTAAATAAAATGTGATGGTAATATTATAAGTCAGTTTGAGATCGACTAGAAGTTTTCGTTCGCCTAAGTCATTATTGAACTTTGTAATTGGTAGAATGATAAACCTTATTCGTAAGTATTTCCAACGTAAAACTCGTCTCGTGGATATTTTTCGATTACTAAATCTAACCACTATTTCTAATTGACTTAGAAACCAGTTAGAATTGTTAATATAATAGTTCTTATTCTGTTTGTTTTCTGCTTACAGAGTAATGATTAATAACTGTATATTCTAAAACTGTCTTTCAAATACAAAATAATAATAAGAATTTTTTGGGTTTTGTTCAAATTTACTTAGTTATTCGTTTCGTATAAATAAGCTTCTAACGTATGATATTAAATTGTGAGTCTACAGTTACGTGATTATATTATTATTGCAAAGAAAGAAACAAATAAACGTTCGCATAAGTAAAAAATCTCCACTTATATTGTGCACTTCATGCAGTATTATGCATTTTAATTTTAAAAGTATGTAAAAAAATTCAGTAAAAATTTTTTACGGCACTCTAAGCAAATTATTTATGACAAGACCATTTTCTTATTGTACTCTTCTACAGATTACACCTCTTACTTTGTATGTCGACGATGGGGTCATGTTACAAAAATATGCACAGCAGTAAATACTTTCCAGATATAATATGTCTGACTGACTTAGAAAATATTTTACAATATACAATGTGGCAGATAAGGAGTGTTAAGTGTAAGGAGACTTTTGAATGTCATCTAGCGAAGTACCCAACGAGACTATACAAAATCTTCTGGGAACATTACTTTGTAGATCGCGTATACTACGAACCGAGAGCTAAATAAATGTTTAATTGAGAGATGATTAATCGAATGAAAGCAAGCTCAAACTTTCAATTGAATAGAGCAAATAGAGCGTCGATGAAGGATATAAACAGAGATATCATGAAACAAGATCATCTTTATTAAATTATATTAAATTTTCTTAGTATAAATGTAAATTATAATATATGAAAGTTGAATATATTTTTGAAAAACAGCAATGAATTATGTAATTGAAAGATCTTTTCTAAATATTGCATTTAAAGTTTAACATAATTATCAGGATTTTGAAAAAGCTGCTGCTCTTTTAATAATACATTAAATTAAATAAGTTTAAAAAAAACGAATATTATATAAATTTAAAACTTTATATAATATTGTAAGTTTTTCTCTATTATTCATTGTAAAAGAAACTTAAAAAAGATTATATTTAGAAAATATTGTAGATTAAATGTTTAGAACATAGTTCTTTCAAATTTAAATGCTTGAAGAAGCTTTATTATCAATACAAATAAAACAAAAACTTGTTTATATATATTTCTATTTCGTTCCATCCAATATATTAAATTATAAATTTAATTATTTATAATAATAATAACAGAATCAATATCGTGTAACATAAGCTTAAAAATCTGTAACACAGTGAATTATGCTCAAAATTTCATATGTAAGCAACTTATTTTCGATATGTAGTGCAATGCAAACTCGATAGTGTTTAAATCTTTTGGGTAGGGGTTGATAAAGCTTACATGAAATTTCGCAATGTAATACAAACTTTTATCTTTTAAACTAATCGCGAAGATGTAATTTATCAATGCTTGTCCCTATTGCCGGCTGTGAAGAAAGTAAAATATTATTTAACAAATACTATTATTGGAATAACGAATAACGCGAAATGGGACATAAATCAACAGAGGCACTGAACCGTTCTATTGTTCCAAGTTATGTTTCATCGAAAAGTTCTTGAAAATTGAAGTTGCAAAACTTTTCAGTGAGTTATAATATCAAATGCTGATGCGGGAATTGTCACGGGAACCCTGATAAAAGTTATATAATTACGGCCGGTCACGTGCTACATTATTTATATTATATTAAATTTGAAAGATATATTTGACATTAAGATTTATATAACCGATAGAATCAAATTATCGAAATCATTCAAGTTGTTATAAAATCATATATTCTTGCGATTAATTGTTACAAGTACAATTCATACAAATTTCTCAATCAATAAAAATAGCTTAATCCTTTGAATTTTAACATTTTTTACTGTTATTGTCACTTTATATGTAATAAGCGACAAGTATAAAAGGATTACATTTATTAAATAGTTATATATTACCTTGTGACACATAAAATATGAGCCAATTTTTATAAATTAATATTTCACTACATTATAAACAATTTAATTCTAGTATTAACAAAAATGAATTACTAATTATAGGTTTTTTGTATAAAATAATTTATATAATTCTTATATTTAATAATAGAAACGTATTAGACATAACGGTTAACATAAACAGTTAAGAAGATATAACCGGTTTAGTATTATTTTTCCATTTCCATTGAATTATTAATGTAATTTCAATATATAAAATATTTTGTGAATATAAAGTACTTAAAGTGGTATAAAACTATTAGAAATCAATGATGTGAATAGTGGGAGTAGTGTTGGATAATAAAAACTAAAGAAAAATTCTGAGAATATAGGAATTTTGAATAATTAACGATACAAGCATCAACATCAAGAGCGAGGATTGTAAACTCGAATTTTCTAAAATGAGAAACTTCTTTAGAAACGCTCTCGACCATATCAGATCAATTAAAAAAGATCACTAAAAGCAGTCCCGGTAAATTTTATGATCCAGGACGTATGTGCGACTGAGTAATATTGCGTCGGAGTGGCGATGTGTGACGTAGAAGAAACAGAAGTACCGGGAAGCATTGGGATAAATGAAGGTGCTGACCGCAGTGAGGTGCGCGACTCTTCAGAAAAATCAAAACGTTTGTATTGACGAAATTATAGTAATCCGCTGGCATCAATGCTTCGACCACACGCTCTGAAATCCCCGTAATCGCGGGAAGATAAAAGGGACATGAGAGCGCGGAGGAGAAAAAATGAAAAAGCAGACAAAGATAAAATTCGTGCCCGCCGCTGCTCTGAACCTGTCTCCTCTTCCTCCTCCTCCACCTCGACAACCCCGCCCACCACCTGCAAGGAGCTTCGTGCTCATCGGCCATGGATCCTCTCTCTCTCTCTCTCTCTCTGTCTATTTCTCTTTGCGCCCTTCCCTCTCTTCCGGCTGACCCGACGACCGTCGCAAAAACTACGTGGAGGTCTCCACGGAAGATCGGGAAGCCCGTGCGTCTACATAAACACGCCCACACCTCGGAGGCACTCGCCTCCACGTGCGGCCCCTTCGTCCTGGTGCTCGCTTTTGTCCCGATGCATCTTCCGCGGTGGAGCGAATCGATTTTTCGGTCCGGTCTACAACACAAGCCGCCCCGCACCTCAGGGCCCCTTATTCCTGCATCAACATCATATTGCACTGCTTTGCAAACAGCTTCTCCGACATAGCATTCGCCCCCTTCTCCCTTATGCAGCTAGCGCCGCAGTCATCAACAAATTCGAGCCAATATTTTAAACTCATTAGATTTTATTGAGCCATCATTGCCGAGCTCCTTCTCCCACTGATTCACCTCAATAACCTCAATATTTACAATATTCAAATCCTTTCCGATTTCACAATATAAAGAGCTCTCTCTCTCATCCCCTCCCCCCTCTCACTCACTCTCTCTTTCTCGCTCTCACGCTCATTCTATCACCCTCGTTATGCAGGCATATGTCGCATGTATCAGTTTTACGTCGGCCGGCACTGCCTGCTTTAACATTCCTTAATACAAGCAATCCCAAGAATTTCTGAAATTAATCTCAACACACTGACCTCTGAATAATTATTTTTCTTTTCGTATTGTTATTTCTTGCCATATTCTCTTTTTAGAGCCTAAATTTTTCAAGCGATTTTTTCACGTATAATCCTATTAATAAGATAAACTTGAACTTGCTTTATATAATTAGATTTAGGAGCATTTATATAATGGCTATAAGATTTTCAATACGCATTATTTATTTAAAATTTGTTTTAATTTTTCTTTGAAATTTATATTACGCACATGCTATAGATTAAATCAAGTGCTTTTGATTTCGTTCTTTTTATAATACTTAATCAAGTTCGACGTTTACTTTTCTATTTTCTTTTTTGTTTTACGCGAATGTTTCAGTCTTATTAGAATATCTGCTCGGGTATTCAAATCACTTGAAATTTATTAAATTATCGTTAAATGTTTAAGACAGGTAGTCATATTTTAGGAGGAGAAAATTTTTAAAACTGACAATTTTACATTTAAGTATAAAATAGTTTAGAATATTTTAAGCATATTCGAAGTATATTTGAATCGAGGTTAAAGTTTAACCCGCTCTTCTTGAATTTTACAATGAAATTATGGTTTTCGAAGGCCGATCTAACTTATGTTAAGGAGATCGATTAATTGTATTTCCGTAGGTAGAAAAATTAAAAACTAGTCTGGTAAAGGTCAAACGACAATGTGAACGTTCGAAAGTCCGAAAGTTTTAATAAGCTATATTTAAACGATAAATGCGCGCGGTGTTCAGTTTCGCTTGAAAAGGTGCATAAGTTAGCTTATCGTAACGAAATCGGACAATGCTCTATGATAAAGTAGTTTACTTAATATTAAAATTAGCCGTGGCTCTTTTTCTCTCGATTGTCCTGGATACTTCGACGGCATGCGCGGCCAACTCAAGTCCGCGCAGCTCAAAAACAAGGCAGAAAACGACGAAAGCCTGGAGAGGACAATCAGGCTACGCGTTAATGCCCTCGCGGCTTCCAACGTCTGCGAAGTTGAGAGATATCTCTTGACACTGGACAGCGTCCACCACTAAGCGTACATTTTTTCGTTTCTATCGAGCGTTTAGTGCGCTACGTGAAATGCTCGACTATAGCGTCAAACGCTCTCTCCAGTATCGGATACCCAATGCCGTTCGCGCGGTCCATGGAAAATCATATGTTCCATGGTGACATTCTGCGCATGTAGTTTGCCCTTTATGTGCTAAGAGACAGGCCGCGCATAAATATTCAGCTAGACTGAAGTGCGTGAGCTGTGCCTCCGTCCATCTATGTATGCGCGTGCACGCATACCTGCATTTAAGGGCTCAACTTCCTTAAATGACACTTCCTTGCTTCTTCCGCCATGCCTATCTCTCTCTCTCTCTCTCTCTCTCTCTCTCTCTCTCTCTCTCTCTCTCTCTCTCTCTCACTTACGGATAATTTTATTACGAATGCTCAATAGCCAGGAAAGGACGACTGTTTTCTCGTCTATTGGAATGTGGGACATAACTATTGAACGCTCCCCAAGTCTTTGGTAAACATCGGCATCTTAATTATTAAACATATTAATTTATACTTATAAACATATTAATTTATATTAACTACATTAATTTTATTAAATAAGTCAGATTATTTCGGGATACCCTGTTGGCCATATTATCCTAATATTACAATCAGGGCATACTAATTCATAATATCACAAGTCCATCACATTGTTTAATAACGAATACGTTGGGTTGTTCGCTTTAAATAATTATTATTAAAACGAGGCGTACATTTCGAGCAAAAAAATTTATTTAAAAAACTGTAATTTATTCTACAATATCTTGATTAAGTCCTTCTTTCTCTCATAGAGGCTTTAAAAGTCTTAATTAATGAACATCTGGTTTATTATATTAATAACTTTTCAATTTGAACAAACTAGTTATTCTTACGATCTCGAGTGAAATCCAGTAGCAAATTGGGTTAAAATATATTTGAGAATTCTTTCAGTAAATATTGCCCAAATCTGTTGAAAATTACAGACAGATACAAAATTATATTAATTTTCATGAATGGTAAATGGATTTTGTACCTCAAAATATAATTACTAGCAAATCTCGTTTGGTTGAAATATAAGCATCAGTAAACAAGGCAGATATTCGTAGTCGACGTAATAACCAGTTATGGAATTCCATACATCGCTTATAATGCTATGACAAATATTCAAATATTAAACTATAGTCGAATAGGGAAAGTAGAAAGTATCTGAGTTAACTCGACAACTTAAATCCATTAAAAGAAAACAATTTTTAAATAATATGATTTATCAAAGCATTATTTTGAAATTTGTAGTATTATCTAATCTTGTTAGATAAAACATGCGAGTCCTTTAATCAATTTTCAATACAAAATTTCTTACATATTTAAAACTTATGTGATAAGTTAACGATTATGATTTAATTATTATTATTATGTTCTTGTATTTTTATGTCCCTTTCAATAAAAGTATAACATTTTTTTCTATATATTATGAAAATATATTTAACGATAAATATTTTTACATGTAAATGCTTAAAATTATAATTATTAACAAATCCACAAAATGCACCATTCCCATCAATTTATATTTGTATCCTATGCAATAGGATATTATATTATGAAATTATGTTACGGCTATGATATATGCTTAAAAATTTACTTTAGCAATGTCTAGAATATAATATATTGTTGAAACACATTTTTGAAATTATTAGATAAATTTTAATATTTCTTTGACAATGTCAGATTGCGTATTTTTATTAAATTTCTTATATCCTCAAACGAACAATTTGTCTATACAATAACATTAAATAATACTTAAGAATGTTTTAAAAAATGTAAATACATATACATATGTAAATACAAAATACTCGTACGCTTCATATTCTCATATAACAAACGATTCAAATTATTGTTTATCGAATGTAGTTATTCATATAATAAGTTAAACATGTTTCATCCTAATAAAAATTAAAAAGTTCCTTTTTAAATGAAAATTATTATATTTAAAAAAAGAATAAAAATTAACAACAATAATGTTTTTGTAAAAATACTTTCATTTTATTGAAAGTAAAATTTTTTTAAAATTTTTTATTACTTTAGGATAAAATGATGTCAATAGATTTACGCAGTAAAATAATTAGAACCTAAAGGAACGAAAAATAGTGGGTGAGACTGACAGATCTGGTGATAATGGGTGTGGAGGGGGGTTAAAGAGAGAATACCATGGAAGTCATTTTCCTCAGTTCAGTGACGCTTGTATTTTATGTTTCGAAGCACAACTGATCGCCTCGCGATCCTGTCTGATTTATCGAGGACCTTTCTCCCGACCGACGTGCATTGGTCGCTGACATTTGAGAATTATTTATACCGTCTACTTAATCTCGAACATCATGGGCAAAGAATTTATCTCGATTTTCAAATTTTATTAGGTACGACACAATAAATTCTCAAATTTTCACTTTTAGTGTTGATTATGTTATTTATTCCACGCAATACATCATACTTTATTTTTTTATTATGCGGTAGATTAAAATATTTAATTAAAAACATGATATTTTTTACCTCTTATATCGGAACAATAGTGAGAAATAAAATTTCTTATTACATTATTTACGAAAATTAGAATATTATTTTTTCGATATATATAACTTTTTCATCATATAAATAAAATGCTTCTTCTACTTAAATTTTTAATGTAAATAACATAAATTTATAGATTTATTAATTTTTAATGTTTCTGTTATTCGATATGAAGAAAAAAAGAAAAATAAATAAGTTTGCTTCGTAAAAACATATTTAAAGCCAATTTGAAGAAAATACGTTTACAAATCCCGTATTCAATTGGCAAGTTTAATCAAATTAAAATAATTTAAAATTATTTAAAATTTCAGAAATTGTAAACATTATGTTTCATGATTAATAGAGCTGCAGATATAATATAAGAATATGTTAAAAATTCAATATTATCAGTGCTATTCAAAAAATGATAAATAATATTCATCACATTCAATTCGATATTAATGTTTTACCTTTTATATTAATATTTTTTATATTAGATATTGAATATAGAAATTAAATTCAAATTATTATTAAATATTATTATACTTTCAATTTATTTTTTCTCATATAATAATATCTTTTTAATGAAATATTTATTAAATACATTAAATTATAGTTAAAATATAAATTGATAAGAACTAAACCATAAATTTCAAATTTGTATTATCAAGTCTGATGCAATATTTTCTATTGAAAAGAACAAATAATATAAATATTTTTTAAAAATATTAAAGAAAGTATAAATATTAAATTTAAAATTTTAAATATTAAAGAAAGTATAAATAATTTTAAAAGACAATCGATACTGTAATGAGAATGTGCATTAAGTAAGAATGATCTGTTGAGTATTTGAAGGTCAGGCATGAATGTCGTTATAATGATGAAAAAGAGAATCTAGTGATTCGTTACCTTTAAAAAATTTCTGTAACTTTTTCTATCACGTGAAATGGAGAATTGCTTACGTTTACAACTTACTTTGAGCTCATAGTTTTTATTAATCGAATGGTGAATAAGAAAAGCCTCGCGACATAAGTGTACAAGATCTCGCATACGTTCTGACACTGGTATCCTATCCTGTCAAGTCTACTTAAAATTCCAGAAGTAGCAATAAATTTTAGATTTTTCTAAGCTTTAGATAAAAATAAATCCGCGAGTTTGCGTTTTTCTTATTTTAAAAGCAATAAAACCAACGACATTGATAAGTTGGACGGATATAAACAGTAAAAACAATTTTAGCCAAAAAGAAATTAAATAATCATCAGTGCCAAGTGGCTCTCGAGGACGTTCTAGAAATTCCAGAAATCCCTATCACGTCTTTTATGCACAGGAATATTTGCTAGCTTCACAAATAAACTTTTTCCATAATTGTCCTTAGGTAGTGTATCCTTCCTCTTAAAACATTTATAAGAGGTATTTTTTTGTTTCTTAAAATATTGTTTAATTAGTATAATTATAATGACGTTAAAGATTTATAAATGCAAACTTGTACATGTTCTAAAATAATATTATGACAGAAAAAATATTATACATATTAAAATAGAAAATTAATTTAATTTTGATTGCATAAATACGTAATTAAACCATTGTAAACCGACAAATAGAAATAGTATTAAAATAAGTACATGAATTTATTTAAAATTTATTGTAACTGCAACAATAACTGTGACATTATTCTAGATTATATAGATAATAGATTACATCTATTATTCTAGAAAGTACAAAATTTAATTTCTTAAAGTTTATACAATTACGGGCTATTAAATTTAATGTATCTATAATATTTTATGTTTTAGATATTTTCCGTTTGATTACATTTTAATCTGTTTAAATAACGCATGTATATGTATATATATGTACATAATTTATTCATTGCATTCATTTATCTTTATGATCAATTGTAAATCATATAATTTCAAATAAAACTGGTATGCACATGTGCATAATAATTTCTTCACAATTCAGCTTTGTATTTACTCTACATTGTTTATTTTCTTTTGAAAATTGTGTAATAGACAATAAAGAGTCACGTTAATATTTAAAGGCACGACTCGTTCTTTCAATACTTTCCAATATTTTGTTTAAAATTATTAACCATATTTCAGTGAAATTTATGGCCTCAATTTCAAGGTTATAGGAATTATCATTAAATTCAATGCCGAATACCTTGTACCATTGAAGATAAAACGCTGCTTAAAGTAACACGAACAAGGCGAGTAACGTGATTTTTCAATGTATTTTCAAGTAGACTCGTGCTAGAAGCTTTAAAGTGATTATTAGGATTGAAAATGATTATTTGAGAAAAATAATAATTAATAAAAATTAATAAATTAGAGAGAGATGGGAGATATGTTAGATAAGTGGTCGCGTTGTGAAGAAATCGAGCAAACTATATTTAAATTTGAGATTAAGGCTAGTAGAGTACAGTTGGCATTTTATCAAAAGTGTCAAAGTGCCTCAATACTTTAAATCGCGGTAGGAAAGGTCTCTGAAAATGCACATTCTCCGGAATAGCGATGCCGAGTACGCGGGGCGCATGCGCACGTAAGCGTAAGTGTTAAGCGCATGTGAACCGGTCTTGTCCTACGACACTTGACGATCGACAACACCCTTCGAGAACAGCTCCTGACTTTTTCGACGTTTTGTCCCTTATCGCGTGCTTATCACTGACGGCTTATTTCACCTTATGCATTAACAGCGATATCCCCGGCTATGATGAAATAATGAAGGATACGAGCGGTGCGCGGGACTCTTTTGAATTGGTTCACTTTATGACCTCGGCTTGTCACGCGTCCTTCCCCGTACATCCGATTGACCCTGATAACATTGTCTCTTCTCAGGGGATTACGGGCTAATATTATTTCCTACCTACCTTGTCCTCTATCACGTTCGCTCGATTGCTTCTTACCTACGATCCTCACGATTTCAAGCGCATTTTAATACAAAGATGTATTTGATTAAAAATTAGGTATGCGGAAATCTTTAAATACGTTTTTATCCTTCTGCATAATGAACTTGTGCACAAGTCGACATGCCACTAACAGAATTCAAAGATTTTTTTTTTGATTTTTATCCGAAAACCCTTTTATCCGAGCGGCAATTGTACTCGCTATTGATCCATAACTACCTGTATTCTCTTTACGTGCTCTTTTCCATTACACATACAAGCTAACCCGAATTTACCAATTTAATTTGTTTATTATATCGCCTTTGTTATTTTACAGAAAACTTTTAGAGAAAGAAATAGAGATCGGTTGAAAAGTACCCGTAGATTAATTTGGATATTTAAAGCGAATCTAAATCGCTCAAAGGAACAGACCTTCACCTAAACCCCACGTACACTCGTACTTTATTTATAAATTTCACACCAGTATTTCGATAATTATCGACAATTTTCTGTCACGCCTTAAATTTTATTTTCATTTCTTATTTATACAAATGGAAAATAGTGCAAATATAAATAAGACGATGTATAAATTACGATAACAATTTTTTTTCTACCATAATTAATTATTTACTTATTTTCTTGTGCACTTACTCAGTTCATATGTCTGTTTTGATTAAAATAATAAAATACTTACTTGTTTAATTCTTATATTGTGTAAATTACATGTGAATAAACATTTAAGATATAATTATACATTTAAGAAAACTGTTAAGACAAGCTTGAACAACGTTATTTACAATTGAGATTAATATTCATATTAGATATTTTTTCCTTATTATTCGTGCATTTCTTTTGTAGTTAAAAAATTGTTAAAATTGTTAATTGCTTTTTGAAAATGTAAAGAGTATTAAAGTATATATAGAATTGCCCTAGAAAATAAAAGCCTCTAATAACGTAATAAATCAGTTTCTTATTAAAGATATTAATTTGATGTGTAATTTAATAATTCAAAGTATTAACCATCTGTCTACATAAATTTAGATCATATCAATTATTAATAGACTTGATTAGATTTTGAAAAAAAATATTATTTATGTTTATAAGAGTTATTTGTTGTAATTAAATACAATTATTCACTCGTGAATTCCAATGAAACGGAGAAGGAGTATATACAGTCTTGCATTTAATTTGAAGGAAAAATGCAGCAGCACCTTGAATACCTATAGTCACCATGTCCTAAAAATGCGTTTATCATTAACCCAAATTGAATTGCAATTCGAATACAAATGTTTGACTTTATTCAAGGACATCTATTGTAAAAGCTTAGCAAGTTTTCTATATGTTTTACCTATACGATGCTGCTCACTCGTTAAGGATCCCAGAATTGGCTTTGTATGCACTTGTAATTTATATTCAATAGCGACACAATGTATACGTATAGAAATATATTCAATGCAAAAACATAGTTTAAAAAGGGATTATGGTTGATAAGAATTATTGCTTGGAAAAATGTTACGGAATACAATTTATTTAAAAATTTATAATTTTGAATTCATACAAATTATTGTTTCATGGAACATTTTCTAAAGCATTGATGATATTTTAACGCGTATAAAATATACTCAAACATAATCTTTCAAACAACTCATAACATTTACATTAAAAAGTGTTTCCACATAGTTCGAGCTCAAATGACGAAAAGAGGACTTTAAACTTTAATTAAACTTAAAGAATTTTCTATTGCAAATAGTGTTTATGTAATTTCAGTGGCGTTGAAGATAAAAATAAAATAATTTCGATTTAGAAGAATATGATTTAAATAATAAGAGTGTTAATTTCAACTTTCATTCACTGTAAATAAAAAAATTTATTGCAATAAGCAGATAGTAGTATTTTCTGATAATGGCAATGATTACCATTTATAAATAAATTTACGGATAATTATTGTCATTTACGTAATTAAGACAAGAAATGAATAGACACACCAATGAGCGCAATATTATTGAGCTTAGGTATAAAATGCGTAAATATATGTAATCTCAATTGCCTTAATAATGACATTAGTAATCGGCAATACGAGATTTTCGTTAGTTTCGTTTGTTAAAAAGGATAATAAATTTCAAATTCATAAATAAATAAATAAATAAATAAAAAAAAAAAAATCAATAGTTAGACATAACGTGAGATCTATATAATGTTAGCTGAGAATGAAGATTATAAAGGAACGAATAATTGAAACTCATAAGAGAAGGGTGTTGCTTATGGCGGTAACATTAGACTGATTCGACCTTAGCGTGGACGAATCGTGGTCTCCCTTAGTCACCCCGAGTCGAATTAACGCTACGACGGGAAACAACAGATATATATATATATATATATATATAGAGAGAGAGAGAGAGAGAGAGAGAGAGAGTATAATGCGAGCGAGTATAAGATCGCTAAAAAAATATTTACAGAGACTAAATCACATAATAAAAAGGTCACTAACTTTGCTGGTCTGGCACGTGGCCAAAGATCCTCGAGGCTCTCCTGCGCACGTTAAGGACAATATCGGTGGTGCGACTCGTTACAACGCGATAACGTCCAGCATCGAACTCGAGCGAGCGGCTCGTAAAGCAATCCACTTTGGTGGAAGGACCGACCTGCGGCGGGCCGCCGTTGAGTTTCCTCTGCTAGTTTGCCTTCTGCACGGGCCAACGGTCGATCGGGAGTAGTATAAGCGAGCCGCAACTCGGGTAGGTCGGTAGGGGGAAACGGGGCAGGGGGTTCGGGGGCAGAGAGAGGGGGAGGGGGAGGCAAGCGGAGGATAGTACGATTGGCGGGGAGGGGGCGGTGGCGAGGGAGGGTCAGCCGGTGAGACGGACGAAGGGAGGCTGGAACACCGAGGCGAATAACACGCCGAGATAACTTATTCCGGTCGCGCGGGCGCGTGCGCGTTAGGCTCGCGCGATTAAAATCGAATGTCGAGGAGGAGCGACGCCGCGAAGGCGCAGGTGGAAGCTTCTTAGCCGCGACTCGAGGCGAGACTGGCCCACTTCCATCGTATTACCGACTATTATATTTCAGCCGGCGCGAGCGAGCCAAGCGAGCGCTGGCTATTCGCGCGTCCGAAGCCGCCGTCGCCGCTATTTCGCATCCGTTATTTCGCGGCACGTGCGATACGTCAAACTCATCGACACCGTCATCATTATCAGTAAAAAAGGGCCTCTCTCTCTCTCTCTCTCTCTCTCTCTCTCTCTCTCTGTATGTGTGTGTAAGTAAGAAAAAGTGAGCGAGCAAGTGAGAGATGCAGGGGAGAAGCCTCGTCAGGGAGCCTTTGACGGGGACCGGGATTCATTTGCGCGCGGTCACACGCTTTCGACGGACCGGATGAACGTCGTTGTGAGGGATGCTCTGTCTAGATCGATCTTGAATGGCACCCCCCTCCCCGCCCTCTTTATTCTTAAAACAAGGCCGTTTATTAAATACGTGTGAGGCCGCAAACTTCTCGCTTTCACTGAGATTCCAAGCCGATTGATTGCCAATGAATTCCAGCAGCCCTCGATTCACCTCGGGATGCACCGGATTTTCTCTTATCTGTACGAGCTTCGAAGAAAATGAAGTTTTCACCCGTCGCCGAAACGACCCGTCACGTGTTCACAAGGTCATGACGTCATGCGCGCGCGCGGTTACGTGAGCTAGCAACGCTTGCCGACAATGACCGTACGATGAGAATATGTCCTCTCGTACCTGCGCTCCTCCTCACCGGATGATGGCGACGATCTCTCGTCATTACTTAATTATAAGTTACCCTATACCTGCCTTTAAATCTCTCAATTAATGCGATTGCTCAATTTGTCGCTTACACGAGCTTAAAAATAACCCCAGTCAAAAAATATACTTAAACTGGATTCTTATTTATTCTTAATTATTCAGTACATTGAGTTTTGCAATAATTGCAAATGAATTTAGATTTACAATTAAACACATTGTGCATTCTATTGGATTATGCAATGACCACAATACGCCAGATGCTTATGCGATAAAACATGAACGATTAATCAAGCGTCGTATAAAAGGCCATAAGAAGCAATATCTAATTATTTGACGTTTTCTAATTCGCCGGGGAGAACTGGCTCTGTTCCTTTGAGGTTATTTCTGATTGATCAATTAAATCTCAGCAACACGAGAATAGAGGCAAATGATATTATCATTATCTATTCGCTTTAACGATGATGTTACTAGGATTTTCGGGACTTTATTCTCTTCTCGCAGCTCTTCTCGCAGCTCTTCTCGCATCAGCGTCATTATTCTTTTCCTTTTTGAAAAGTGGTAACTTGTTTTAATAATGACGGTAGTCTGGTAAAGAAGTGCTGCGTGACCTGTTTCAAAATGCTATCCTTAGTCGAAGCTGATGGATTTAAGTGTTTTAACCTGACTCTGATTTGGCTTTCAAGGAGCCGTTGACTCACTATTGCTCATTTGTCCATTTTATATTTGCAGACATAGGCCCACTAATAATCATTAGTTGATCACCAAATTATGTGTCTGAAAGGCCTTATTAAATATCCTCATCAATCTTAAGTAACATAATCAAGCATTTCGCCAATATTTATAGCATATAACTTTCGTGTTTGAATTTGATTTTGATTGATTTTATTATTAATTGAAAACAACATCATTCTTTCATAAAAAAATTATACTATATATTAGACGATGTTAATATCTTATTACAATAACATCTTTATTTTTAAAACTCAATAAGAATAAATATATTTTTGAAAAAAAAAATATATGTACATATATATACTGACAGAATTAATTAATATGTATCGTATGATACATATCAAGCAATGTTTCTGTCTTAGATTTTAGCTTTATTCTTTGAAACCTTTGTTTCTTTACAACATTTTTTTATAGTATGCTGTTCAGGAACGAAAGTTTCTAAATCTATAAAAGAAAGTTGTTTCTTTATGAAATTTATTAAAAACAGAATTGCCCAAAATAAATTTTAATCTTTACAGTGAGTGTGAACATTTTGTAATTTAATTTATTGTCAAATTATTAAGCCTACCCAAATACATTAAGTTCAATGAAACCAAATGTTTAATTGATTAAATTGTAAAAGTTAAATGACATAAGTTCGTTATATTCAAAACAAGATATCTTTTTCTACAAATCCTAGCTAATTTTGATATTTTAATGTTAAGTAATATCAGTACATTAAAACTAAAAATTGTAATTATAAAATAATTTTCATAACCTTTTAATGTAGCTTTGGTGGGACAAAATGTAAATAAAACAAAACAAAATGCTTTCTGCTATTAAAAGCTATATTCATTATAAGGACAGCCATTTCCAGTTTATACTTAATATTGCCCGAAAAACATTTATTCTCTACTTTCTTTTTAATTTAATAAACTTACTAATAATCAATTAAATATGCGCGTATCCAACGCAAAAAATTCATGAAACAAAAGTAGATAAACAACTATAATAATATATTGAATATGAAATACAAATCTGTACGTTATAGGGATTAATATTTTAAACACGGCTTAAAGTACTGTAGTATACGTATACCATAGTTGAATGGTTTAAAAAAAATAGTTTAAAACAGTTTTTTATGTAATAATAACCGTAAAATTTGATTGAGTATTTTCACTGTAAGAGATAAAAACATAATATTTTATTATTGTCAAAACAATGTCAAGTTTGAAATGCTTTCTTTATACTTAAAGAAAAGAATATAATATGTAAGTATGTAGAAACGCGAGTGACTAAACGTTACGATTTGAAATGAAATTTCATAAC
The DNA here is from genome assembly GCA_018883505.1 of Ceratosolen fusciceps. Lineage (NCBI taxonomy): Eukaryota > Metazoa > Arthropoda > Insecta > Hymenoptera > Agaonidae > Ceratosolen > Ceratosolen fusciceps. The sequence continues at coordinate 694,838 of RCIC01000029.1, forward strand.
CACATGTAGATAGAAAATTTGTCGCAACTCCGACTTAATTCATCCCATTAAGACAAAGTCGTTAAGCAAGATAAAATATCTTCGTAATTGTATTTGAGCATGTGAATTGATTTTGAAAATGATCAAGTGGTCGTTATTGTACGGAACGCAGAAAGAGAAACGAGCGAATTGTCCGGGACTAAAGAGAGTTTGTCAATTTCAGCAAGAGAAGGGGAAGGGAAGTTTTATCGCCTTTAGAAGCTGTTTGGCTATTTTTCATTTCTAGCTGGCCAGCCACTCGGTTATAAAGGCCCATAACTTTAGTTTTCCGAGAAGCGGAGATAGGATTTAAAGTAAGGGAACCGCGGGGGAGGGGCAACAGAAGCTGAAAAAGCCGTAGATTAATAAAGCTGACAAAACAATGCACATTTGATAGAATGAATGGTCAGTTGGATAACGGGGAGGAACGCGGCTAGACGCTAGAGGGACCCCCCAAATAAACACGTGTGCCGTATAAGAGGAGGTATAGGTGGACCTATTTAGGAGGCTGGGGGGAGCAGAGGCGATATAAATATCAGGGGCGATTATCGAGTTAGCGTCGGTGTAAAGTGCGCAGCTATTAGCCGGTGAATATAATAGTTTCATTAGGAAAAGAATCGTCGAGGTTCCGTTCAGTGGCTCGTTGACCCTGTGCCACGTCCAGGAAAGAGCTCGTACCGGCATCCTCTACTTAAGCCATAATGCGCGGCATTAACTCGCTCGATTTATGTGTATCCCCCGTATGCAACCGCTCGAACAGATAGAAACTGGCCGAGAGGGATAGATAGCCAGAAGGTTAGAGAGTACCCCGGAAATCAGCTTCCCCGATCATCGTCGGGATATGTGCGGAATTAAGTCCCTGTGCACCCTTCTCGAACAGAAACAACACCATCTCCTTCTATTGCTCTCTCTCTCTCTCTCTCCCTGCGTCTCTCTCCCTCTATCACCCTCCCCCCGTCCCTCACTCTATCTCTATCTCTATCTCTATATCTATCTCTATCTCTCTCAATACACGCGCTCGCGCGCACTCTCGAAGAAGTGGGGCAAACCGCTCGATTATTAATCAAAAGCGACTGCGATTGCGGCTGCGAGTTCTGCCAAACGTTTCTGCCGCTCGCTGTGCCTGTGCACTTGCCATTAATGCCTCTGATTAATTGATGTGTAGGGAGCGCAATGCAGCCCCGGTCGATGATGATTAATGCCTCCGTGCATGTATGGAAATCATTATTACCGAGATCGAGGACGATTTATTTCCAAAGACTTGATGCTCTGCGTCTTCTTAGAGGCAGGAGCGATCGTACGTCGGACGAAGAGGCGCCGCATTCGTCGCTTATCCCAATTTTCCTATTATTCCACATCTGCTACTTATAATGAGGCAGCTGGCCAACTAATTGACGCTGATGGTGCCGATCGAGGTGCCTGAGGGGGATTAAGTTAACACTAGCGCGAGCCGAGCTTAAGTGTGTCAAGCAACGCATGCGAAACTGCGTGTAGATAAAGACCGATAGGAAATTTTACTCCCCTGAGCGCCCAAGTTTAAAGCGCCTAGATGTAACTAGCGATAAGGCAATTATTTTCTTCGCCATGCGAATGTATAAGCAACTTCGTTCTAATATTATGATCCAAAGGCAAATCCCTTCCACATATTTCTTAATCAGAGCTTACGAATTTAATCTCCGAGCTCTTATAATTTTTCAGATTACATTTCTTATTGCAGCTACAAAACTAATACAAAAAGAACTCTTCTTAAAAAAGAGTGAATATTAATGCTTCCTCTTTAGTGCAGAATTCATTGATAATAATAAATTGACCTTTTTTATTTTATAAGTACTATTAAATATTGTGACATTTATTTATCATACGTCATATCTTATTTCAATATAATTGGAATGGATCCGCTAATCCTACCGTTGATTACTTTTTATATGTATTCCAATCGCGTTCCCTATCATTTACATTGTACAATACATTGTACACGCGTACTGCATGACCTATAAAAAAATGCAGTGTTATAAGCAGGAGAGTCTGAAGAAAATTAGTCTGATAATAAGCTGCGATATGATAATAACTGCACGAGATTGTATTACGCAATATTTTCAATTGTGCTTTATTATTACAAGCCATGAAAAATTATATACATTATACGCATTATGATATTGAAACTTAAACATTTTAATATAATTATGAAAATTTTCAATAACTAAAAATTATTCGTCACGTGGACAGTTATAAAATAACAAGAGCCGTTAGTAGTTATTTTTATTGCGTTATCAAAATTTTTTCACTTACATCCCCAAAGTTTTGCAATTTCAGAGAACAATAAATAAAACAATATTTTGATACTCGATAAAAATGTTTTTGAACAATCTACATTTTATAATTAAGATTTTATAATTTACACATATTCTTTGAGATATCTCCCACATAAATGAATGTATTGATTATAATTACGTATCAATAGTTTATTAAAATATCTACGTAATCGTGCAGTCGCAAACCTGTAAATGCACTAATCGCTCACCAAAAGTTTGTCAATTTTTCAGCGTAATGCATACCTCTAAGCTGAAATCCTTTAATCATTTGCTAAAAACAATGTTACACATGCTGGAACATGATAGTTGTAAAAAGCGATATATTTCTAAACTAGATACTTATCTTTTGAAACATCGTCTGATGCATTTTGAAAGTGCTAATGGAATGGAATATTTCAAACTAATTAATATTAATTATCGGCCTTACAAGTCAATAATGGAATCAGTTATATTCGAATACATGGTAATACATAACAACAACAACAACAACAATAGCAACAACAACAATAATAATAATAATAACGATAATAACAACAATAAATAATAACAATAAATAATAAGAATGATGAAATTTTCTTCATCTATTATTATAAAAAGGTTTTTTATTTGTGATTTAAAGTAGAAAAACTGATGAAAAAGATATTGAAATCTGTTTTCTAATATTCAAAGAAATAACGAAGCGTTGGTATAAAAATAGCTTTAAAAAAAAGCAGTTTGTTTACTGAATGCGAATGAAATCCTGAATTTCCATGAATATGAGCAAATTAACGCTAAGTGACTATAGCCAAGCAAATATGAATTATTGGCTATAATATTGATAGCAAATAGCTTTCGTGAGAGTGGTAGAGATCACGTGAGGGAGATATAGATCATGGGGGCAGTCGGTACGTGAAGACATTTAAATTTACAAGACAAGAGTAAGTTAGTAGGAGCGGAGTTTTCGGAAGCTACGACACACATACGCGTTTGGAATCCATCCGAAATTAATAGCGGCGTATCCTTGGAATAATTTAGCCAGCAGCTGGCCGAGAGTAGGAGGATGTAAGCGACCTCTTAAGAGCCGGCGATTAGAATGCAGCTTGAATGCTCGGAGATAAATCGTTTTCGGCAAGTATGCCTAGAGAGCCTGTATTTAAATTGAAAATTCAGTCGGAGAAATAAATTAAGGAGGGAGCGAGTGCTCGAGGAATAAGACACGGTGGCCGGCTGGGGGGGGGGTCAGAGAGGAATGAAGAGAAACTTATCATTAGACGATAAGTCAATTAAAGGCTCGGTACAAAATCGTGCCCCCCTCCCCTCCACGATCGTCCGCCCGCCCGCGAGGAAGGCGCACGAGGACGAGAAGGAGAAGAAATAAAAAACAATCGATCGGTCGGATGTTTAATTCAGCGCAGTAAAGCTTCCACTCCTTGAGCTCGTCTCCATTTGTGCCTCACAATTGCTTTCGTCGTCGTGAATCCGTATTCGGAAGGCCTACGGAAGGCGTAGTACGCGACAAGGAAAGAGCGACGGGATTCCCGGATGAGACACTGCAGCTCTTTCGGCGGATGTGTAGACTGCGCTGGGGGAGAAGGAGGATGGGGCGGGTGGAGGGAGGGGGGTAATCGAGCGATGCCAATTATGACGGCCTCGCTCACCGTGTTAACAATTACGTCAGTTATGGATACAATCTCGTCTCTGTTGATTAGCTCGTATCTGTCCATTCCAAATTCCATATTTTAATCCACGCTCACCCCCTACTCCCCCTTCTCTCATCTCCATGATGGTCGATTTACATCTCTTCCTCGTAATTTTTTCCTCATGTCCGCATTCATCGAGGCTCGGACGCGTAGTTACTGATACATTTAAGCTCTAAACTGATTGTCATATTAACACAACGTTAAAGTAATATGTTGCCGGACCACACAAAGACAAAAAGTTGGATCTCATTGCATTCGGGATGATCTATATATCATCATGATCTATATTGCATTCGGGTCCCCATCTTATTACATTTTTTTCTCAGCATCGGGGAACGATATCCAACGATAGCGAGTGTAAATAAACAAATGATCGTTTATATTAAGTAGCGGCTATTTTTAAATCTGAAGCTCATACTTCAATGGATCTATGCATAAGTCCCTCGAAATTTATTTTTAATTATTGATTCGAATGATGGAATGCTTTCATGACATAATGCAATACTAATTTATATTTTCGATGAAATCAGACAGAGAAATGGGAGGATGATTCATTTGAATGAATGTGAATTGATTAAATAGTGGCGATATGGTGAAAATAAATGTACGAGAGAATATGAGTGAGAGAGACAAATAGGACATTTTCATAGATTTATGATAACTCTTCTAAAGAAATAATACCGTAGTCATATCCGCGAAACCTTTAATCTGACAAATGATTTATAAAGAAGCTTTAATTCAAGAACGTACAAGCAATGTCTATGTATTCAATGTTTAAGAATCAAACATTTTTAAGTCTTCACAAAGCCTATTGTTCTAGTTTTATTATAATTTTTTTTTTTTATCATTTAAAATTGATTATGTAGGTTAAAAGGTATCCAAAACAAATTTTTCTTGCTATTTATATGTCTAAAAGTTAGTAAACATTTAGTAAACTTTAATTTGCACAGAATAATGTTGAGACAACGATATCGTGCATAATCTTTTAAAAATAATCTTTACTTCTAAGTTGTTTTACGATCTTTTTCAAAGATTTTTATTACATGAAGTAATCCTATAATGTATTATGTTTTCCTCTTTCTCATCTACACCCTTGTAAAATCAATTTTAAATTATATTTTATTCTTTGATTATTTTCGATCTAACAGAGATTGGATTAGAAAATAATGATGCCGTCATAATATGAAGAAATACGAAGATTTCATTAATAAGAATGCAATTTTAAATCATGAGTGGTGATTAAGAGGATTTTATAGTAATGCTAATAAGTTTTTTGGAATTAATTATACGCTAAGTGGTCGCTTATAAATTATACGTACAAGATTGTATTGGCTCTTTATGATTAAATGGATTAGAAAACAAATTATTATAATTTATTTCTCATTCAGTGCGAGAATAATTATTTCAATGAGCTTACAAATTTATAATTCTATTAAAAATCTTGTATATAGTAAAAGTGCAATTATTCAAGAATATACGGGACTGTGTATGTGCCACAAACTCAAAAGATTCTATTAGACAATAATTTTACTAAAGAAACTGAAAATGTAAATGAAAATATTCTTACGTCGAATATAAAAATGTGAATAGGAAAAAAATAGTTAATTTACTAGTATAAAGATAAAATGTGATCTAATGGGTTTTATGAATTTAATACGTTCCTAACGATTTGAATATTCAAATTAAAACGAAATATTCTAATGGCAAAACAATACATAATCTCAATTATAAGTTTTTCTTACAGATCGGATAAAGTAATGTTTTTCGCAATGCCATTTATGAGCGATAAAATCTCAATTCACTAGTGGACCTTACAGTAAAGAATATTGTTATTTGAATGAACACATAATGTTCTCACTAAATGTCATAATAGAACATGTATCATAAAGCTGCAGTAATGAGTTAATGCGCTCGTTTTTCGAATTTCGTCCGTGCAATCTATTATCCCCCCCTCACCCTGCCGCCCGTTTATAGCAGTCGGCGACACGTCTAAAAAAGACCTATAAAAATAAAATAAAAATAAAAAATAAAAAATAAAAAATAAAAAAAATAAAAAAATAAAACAATGAAATATAAAGAAAGCCTCGATAAAAATAACGTGAGCAGGTCATAAAAATAGATCAGGGTCAGGACATGTTGCGGGTGTCGGGCGTAAAACTTTACGGGCCGATCAAATTGTACAAAAGCCGAGTCAAGTGCTGCACGTAGCTTTTTCTTCATTTCGCGCTCATAAGCTATTACGGACATTCAACAAAATACGAATCGAACGAATGGAAAAGGGCAGCTCGAGGAGAGTCGAGAAGATTCGAGAAGAGTCGAGGAGAGTCGAGGAGAAACTTAATGAAGTCATTGTCGATGCTCGTGGAACAATGAGAAGAAGAGGGAAAAAGGAAGAAAAAATAATTGTCGAGGTAAAGGAGGCGAGGGGCGATCGAGGAGAGCATGGAGGATCTTTACGAGGCAGGAGGGCATAAATCCGCGGGAGGCGCATGTAATTTCCCGGCCCCGTTATTTCACGAACTCTCTCTCTCTCTTTCGCTCTCTCCCCTTCCCTTGCCCCGCCTCCATCCCACTATTGTCCCACGGCCCTCCAAGGCCCGCAACCCTCTGTGCCTTTATTTCGCTTTAACGATAAGCGCTTATCGTTCCCTCGTTGATTTAAACCCGATCGCTTCAACGCGGAAATGCCTCGTAGATTTTTAGCGAAGGGGGCGCCATATTTTATTTAAAGGTCCATATTTCCGAACGGTCCGACCCATTTCTTCTTAGCCTACCATCTTCGATAATATTTTACCTCAACCTTACATTCGATGCCCGAGTCCAGCATTTACTTATTGCACTTAGCTTATTCTGAAGAAGCTTCAGTATTTTCGTTTTCAGTATAAACTCCCCTGGCCTACAGAAAGTCCGATTAAGCTTTTATTATTAATAAAAACATTCAAAGAGTGCTTATAAGTAATCGAAAATTATGTAAGACTCTAATCTTGTTAAGTTAAGTTGATATAAAACCTTTGTGTGACCGAGTAGCTGTGCTTTTTTACACTTCTTCGTGTTGAATACATGTAAAATAAATTATAGCCAACTCTTACTACAAGCAATCTTATTCATTTAAAGTGTCTTCTCTATAATATTTTTTAACTTAAAATTTTTCTATTCATTATACCTAGGATACAAAGCATTATAAACAGCATACTTTTAACATATAATAGCTCTGCAACAAATTAATGTATACAAAGTCTTCTGAGAATCACTTTTTATTTGGTTTTCCTAATGATTATATTCTTAACGACATGAAAATTCTTATCTGACGGCCCGATATACGAGCTCAAATGAATATTATTAAGGTATTAATTAAGTAGGTTTTTTTGTGTACTTGCAAAAAGTATACATAAAATATACACGAGATTTTTTTTAAATTTTACATGTAATTATAGTTTACGATTGTTATATTACAATTCCTATTTCCATAAACGTGATGTATTACCGAAACTCGTGCTGATTGATCTTATTTTATAATTCACATTAATATTCGAACCGATAGTCGATACTAATAGAAAGTTTTTTTAACTCAGATTGACTTTTAAAAATACGAATAATCCAAGCAAAGTGTGAGTAAAATATTTAATTTCTTTAAGAGCTTACAGTAAATTACTGGATTTTATGGTTTTTTTTCACCGTTATGTGGTCAACAACCTACCCTAAATTTTCGAATGCTTATACACGTGTACTATATGTAGAGCACATAAGATAATAAATTACTTTGGAAAAGCATAAAGTATTTTTAATTCGTCCGTGAATTTTATTTTTCATTAAGTTTTATGCAATGAAATCTGATTATTGCAACAATTTATCTTTGTTTCGCTTAGTAAAATTAAAATGTACATTTTGTCAAGTTTTAGTTCTTACAAAAACCAAAACGTATTAGTACGACGAGTTTCTTTCTTTCAATATTACAATTTTAGAAATATATATTCATAAAATTTTTATCATTACGCGTATTCATAATTTTTTCTCTATTTTAGATTACATTTTAATAACGAAAATAATGTGCTCATAATCACTAATAAATATTTTAAAACAAAAATATGTTAGAATGTTATAGGAAGGAAAGTACATGTACAATTTCAATTACGTTATTATTAATAACTTGAAGGAACTGATTAATATTAATTGCTTGAAATATTAAGCAATGACAAAATTTAATTTGTTTTTGTATAAATAATTAAACCTGTATTAGTCCTTTAAAGAATATTATCAGAATTATTTGCTGCAATAAAAGATTAATATGAAGTATTAATAAAATAATATTGCTTAAAGTCATTAAATATGTATAAGTAATTAAATATGTTTTAATGTTTTAAAGTACATTTGATTTAAAGTATATTAATTATAAGTAATTATAAGTAATTTGCATTTAACGTATGCAATGTGGATCTACTAATTATTTATTAATAAAAGCAAATACATAACTTAGATGCTGTCTACATATTTTAATAGGGAAATTAAACCAATTGTCAAGTATAAGTACATTTTTATTTTATGAAAGGCTTTAATAATGCTGTAGGAAAGATTCTATGAAAACATAAAAAGAGTACTAGGAAATATAATCTTGTAAATTTAACTTTCATTTAACGTCTCACTACGTGCCATCAAATAATTGATCGAATTAGTTATCTTTTTAATCTTTCGGATATTTTATTTAAATAATTGTTTCTTATTTTATTAATGTAGTTTGTTAAATTATATTTAATACACGAAGAGCTGCTATTTACCAGAGCAATAGATAATAAATCTTTTATCAAATTAATTAATTGAGTGCGTAATTTTTTAATATTCTTTCAACTTTTTATTATAAGTAATAATATTATTAAATGAATACTTTTAAGTTCACTCAATTAACTGTTTTTATGTTATTTAAGACTTTAAAGAGAATTATTGAAATTTTTTTTACATCTCCTTACGGATCAAATGTAAAATTGAAAATTTCTATTTGACACTTGTAAAATTAAAATTCTTTATGAATTTTCAGAAAATCAAGGCATTACAGTAAAAAGGCTTTGAATAGAAATGAATTTAGGTTTTATGTAATTTGAGGTCGACTGGAAAATCTTGAAAGGACTTAGTAAAATTTAACAAAAATCAAAGCGAACTGGTTTGATGAGTATGAAGGAGAACGTAACGTTAATATATCTACTTCTATACTTCAGATCGACCCTTTCGTCTAGGCTCTATTGCGTACGGTTTGAAAAACGGGTCGACTCGTGGCGCGCGGGGTGGGGGATCATAAGTTCTGACGCCGTTGGATCTCCGGTCTCGGGTCTCGGGTCCCGGATCGATGACAACGCAATACCCCATCCTCCTCCTCCTCCACCGCCCCTCCTACAACTCTAATAAACGCGTTTCTCATACCTCGTAATAAGTTCTGCATGCGACGGGCGTCCCGAGCTGACAGCTGAAATTAACGAAAATCGCACATGGGCAAGGACATGGACCTGGTAGGCGATGTTTGGCACGTGGAGACGAGGTGGGGACACGGTAACGAAAGCTCGCGATGAAATCACGGTTATTAGCATCGGGCGGGCGTCATCGCCGGCGGCCAAGCCTCCGATTTATCGCGTGTAGCGGCGAGTCGGATGAAGAGGTGCGGAGGCGTTTAAAGCAAAATCGAAAATAGCTGATTCTGTGGCGTGACTTCATGCGAGTCGAGATTCGTAAACAAACGTCGGTGAAAACGAAAGTCCCCGGCGGTTAGGAATAACGCTGCACCAGGCCGACTGGCACAATGGCTCTCTCATTTGTTCTCGAGGATTTTTGAAAGCTTCGCTCAGATGATGCCCCTGTCCTTCTCTCTGGCCATGAAACCTCTCTCTCTCTCTCTCTCTCTCTCTCTCTCTTCACAGAGATTCTCGTTCGGGGCCCGGTACTTTTAAGCAAAATGGCAAAACTTGTTTCGACTTCATATTATTTGTCCCCGCCAACCCGTTCTATCCCTCCCTCTCTCTCTCTTTCGCGTGCACGCGCGCACTCTTCTTTTTAAAACCCAAAAATGATGGAATGTCAAATTCTATCCCCTCTATTCACTATCGTGCAAACAATTAACATGTTCGACGGCTAATTAAGCTTCAAATCTAAAATTGCAGTGTTCATCTAAAATTTACTAATAACTGCAACCGGAAGGAACCAAGAAATATATAGAAAATCGCTAATTTCCGCTAATATCAGAGACAAATAGATCGCATTGTATTTTATACGGTCGTTCGATCATAAAAACAATGCTTTGAATGCTCTTGAAAATCTAAATGTTTATTTATAAATCAATCAAAAAGCGGAAAGTTCATTTAATGGTCCGACTTAAAGTGAAGATTCATAAATTATTGTTCGAGTATTTATACACTTCGTCCATTTTCCAGCGCCATTTACAACATATCGAAAAATAAGTTTTTTTTAACACTAAATTAGCCCGAATTCACGAAAATTCTTCGAAAAATACACGTAAATGCTTGCCAAGTACATTGGGAAGTAAGGGAGGTCGTTTAAATAAAACACGGTTCAACGAATCCAAAGGCAAATATTGCAAAAATGTATTAAATACGATTAAGACATCACTAACTCGCACTTCCTTAAAAATTCATTATACATTGTAACTGTGAAGATAATTTACTACCTTGGCGAATAATATGACAGGCACGAATCGGGCAGAGTCTACCAGAAGAGGCTTCGCTTTAATGATTATACATTTTTTATAGGCATAAAAGATTAAATGTTGCTATTAAGTAGTAAGATTTTCTTTAAATTGAAATATAACGAAAGAGCATTTTTTAAATATACTGTTATGAATTCAGTTCTAAATATTAACAAAAACTAAATATTTTTCATTTTCAATTAATTTTTTTCATGCACATAAACCAGTTTTGCTGTTTTTTTGGGGCAAAGTCAAACAAAATCATTATTTTTACATTAAATTTAAATCTTAAACATTTACTATATAGAAGTGATGTAGAAAATGCTATTTTAATAAGAATCGAATTATTTATTAATAAAACATCAGCGTAACATTGAATTAAACTTTCAATTACTTTAATAATTTCATTGGAATTTCTTAATATATTTCTTCACGAAAGGCACACTACAACTAACAATTACATTAGTATTACAGTAATTCATCCTTATATATAAATCTAATTAAAAAGTTTCTTTGTTTACTCTCTAAACATTCATAAAAAGTAGATACTAAAATATCAAACAAGAAGTGTAAAAGAATTTTGAGTAGGTATCATTTTAATGAATTACTTTCTTCTTTGACAGGCGACTAATTAATATGACAACCAAATGTTGTTTTACTCTAATCGTACAAGTGATGTATAATGAAGTCGTCTATTCATTTATTTTATCGGATCGTTTAAGTAGTTTCAGACCGCCAAAGAAAATATACGATGACAACCAAAATCATAAAAATTATACTGTACCAAAATAAAAGGTTAATTGTTTATTATTATGAGTTTTTTATTTGAATTAATGCGTGATAGGACTTTTTTTGAAAAGAATGAAATTATTGAAATTGCAGAAATAATTGAAATTATAAATAATAATAATTCTATTTTTACGAAGAAAATAATATCCGATAGTTTTGATTCATTTTTAAGATATTATCGAAAAATATGCAATTATTCATATTAAAGTTTATCAGAATAATTAAAGCAATATTTGTATTAAAGTAAGTGTTTAGCTTAAGTAATTTGTCTGTATTGCGTTAAATAATATAATCAGATGTAAATACTGCAGTGCATAATTAAGGAATTTATTCAATATTGATTGAATAGTAAATAGACGCAAGTGAGTTATTTTTTTTTTATTTAACTAAATTTTTTATTCATTAAGTGAACAATTTTTTTATTATCATCGGTATAAAATATGGTTTTTATTTTAATTTAATATAAAAATAGAAAACTACAAATTTACTTAAAAAAAAAAACTTTTTTCCTGATTATTTTAAATTCATTAAACATTTTTGTTCAACACTACGTATAATTTAATATTCATTTTAAAAATGGAACGTAAACTTCTTGTCAATATAGATAGTAAGTGAAAATTAAAATTGTAAATATTAATTATATTTATTTGATTTAATATTTTCGTTTTATAACGTAAAATAGAACATTTTCTACTGTGTTAAGATAACTTTTTGTCACTTAAGATATTCGATAATTAATTATAACAAAAGTTTATTAGATTTAAAACCATTTCGTATAAGCTTGAAATTGGAATAATTATAAATAAAAGGAGAGAAAATGTATTTTACGATTGCATTTGATTATATAAAAATAAAAAATGTGAATTGACATTTCAAAAGTATGTGGATAATGTAATTTGTCGTTATTATGGCCGTATGATTTTTCTGCCAGTGAATGCTTATCGACAAGTAAGAACTTTGGAGAATTTCGAATAATTTTCGAATAAATGTATTGTGCATGGATGCTTGCTTGCCTCTCTGAAATATGATTCTGAAATATGATTTTTAAAATACTTATACCTGAAATGAGACGCATACAGAGATAGATATAGCATTGATTGTTCTGAGGAAAAAGTCCTTTAACATCGATCGGATTTTCCGCTCTTTCATTAGCACACGCATATTCATTGATACAACAGACGTGAATCAGAGCATTGAAAGCGCGCAGTCAAAGACACGCGCGCAATCCTCTTAAAGAAGCTCTTGCCTGTAAGCGCACTCGCACGCGAAAACAGCTAGGGCAATTTTAGCGTTTTAAGTCTGTAAAAAAGGAGAAGAAAGTCGCGAAGAGCGAGAGAGAGAGAGAGAGAGAGAGAGAGAGAGAGAGAGAAGCTAGAGAGAGCCGGGCGTTTGTTCAGAGGCCGGCCGCACGTTCAATGGGATAGTCGAGCGATGAGTCATGATATCTCGAAGAAACTCTCTCTCTCTCTCTCTCTCTCTCTCTCCTTTTATATCTGTTCATCTCTATCTCGCTCGTATACTCTAGGTTCACGGTTATGTAGCCATGTAAATTATAGTGTACGCTGTGGCTTGTCATGGAACGCGGGCACCCCAAGGATCGTATGACAATTGACGGCGCGGCGGCGACACAAGTGGAAAGCGAGTAGAACGTCGAAGAGTTATTTATCGCGAGGGCACATTGTGCTCGAGTGCTGCCACGAACGATTCCTCCTCCCCACCCCCCCTACTCGCGCGTCTTCGCGCTCGCGGCTCTCCTCTTTTCATCTCGCCCTAGGCTTCACTGGGACAGATATTTATTGTAAGGTCCCCGACACCCTGGAGTAATGAGCGAAATCAGCAAATTCGGATGGACTTCCGAGTATATTATCCTTGGCTCTATGAATTAAAATAGCTGTTTTCCCATCCTTTGCCTCGATATTCCTCGATGTTTCTACGGCGTTTATCTTTACACTGGCAAACGGGAGAATTGCTGTCAAAAAGAGATTTTCAGCATTTCTAGCAATTCAATCAATTCCTTCAATCACTTATTAGACATTTTAAAGTCAATTTCAAGCGCCATCTAAACATCAAAGATTTACGCATACAATGAACTTCCTTACTAACTTAGCTAATTCATCTCTCTCTCTCTCTCTCTCTCTCTCTCTCTCTCTCTCGTCCACTCTCTGCATCTTTTATTCATTTATCTACCTACCTACCTACCTGCCTACCTGCCTACCTGCCTACCTACCTACCTACCTACCTATCTATATATCTATCTATCTATCTATCTATCTATCTCTTCTACACCTATGTTAATTGCATGAATGTAGATATAATTTTTTTTTAATGTTTACACATTTGTAATGTGTAATTTGACGAGTTCAATACAATAAATACCTACAGAAATTGAAATAATCCATTATGGTTTCTACTTACTTCCTCTTACCTAATTAATATTTATTGTAATTTTCTCTTTTATTAGTACATTCATACTTTAGAGGCGTATATATATATATATATATATATATATATTATTTGAAGCAAATGGCAATTAATTTAAAGCGGCTTAAAATTATCCCAAATCAGTAGTCCTCAAGATTGTGATTTCTATGGAAACGTATAAATTGATTGCATGACGAAACATTTCGATTTCGATTTGCGATACATATTCTTTGTATTTTATAAATTCGTTTAGGTCCGACATACAACTAAGAAAATAACTAAGAAATTTATTAAGCTTAATGAATTTTTAATGTGAATTCTTAATCCAGATGATACTATATATTCATAATATAGAAATTTGTCTGAAAAAATGAAGTGATACAGGCGACCAAAAGGTATATGTAAAAATATTTTTAACGAATTATATAATACTATAAGATACTATAAGATATATCTCCTTATATGTTATATTGTTTAATATTGCTGTTATATCAAGTGAATGTATAAAAGAGAATATAACGAATACCTCATGTATAACAAGAACATGATAAATGCCTTTTTTAGCACACTAATATGTATTTACCCTTTAAAAGAACTTCCTTTATTTGAAAAAGAATACAAGCAACCTCGTTTGTTAAATAAAAATATTCGTGGATAAGAGTCACCGAGGAGGCGGAACAAGTACAAAAGTATAGGTTTTCTGAGGTCGTTAGTTATAATCGAGAGAATTTGACAGTCGGTGAAATGCTTAGCTAACGAACCATTTGTCAAAATTGTCAGCGTCATTGAATGCAAAGTGATATATTTGAATAAGTATTGCGAGCAGCGGAAAGAACGAGACCGGGACTAGGAAATCGACAGCGGCGGAGGTGAATGAATGAATGAAAGTCGAGTGCCGAAATATCGTCGACGTAATTACGAATAGCTAAACTGGCTCGGTCTCCTAGTCGCCGGGACTTTGGCGCCATTATAATTTCAAGGGATCGTAATATGAATATGGCGTTACGCTCTATATTTTAAAGGTGGCTCCTACAACTTGGCTCGATCGTGAAAAATGAGCTTTTATTGTAACGCAACCGCTGCTATTTTAAATGCAAATGCCTTTTTTTAACTTTAGCTGCCTTACTTTCTATTCAAATTAACATTCCGATTTGATTTGATCATTTTAGCGAATAAAGTCTTACTACTTCTCGGCGCTATTAATTTTTCTACAAACTTTTCTATTCGAGCGGCGTTTTATATTTCATATATTTTATATTCAAATAATAAATAAATCGGTAGGTAATAAACGCAATCAGCTTCTCTTTAATCGATAATTACAGTTACATTATAATAATAATAATAATAATAATAATAATAATAATAATAATAATAAAAGCAACAATAATAATAATAAACACAACAATAATAATAATAAAAAAATAATAATAATAATAAAAAAGTCGAAGAAAATTGATTTTGTATAAGTTATGATATATAGGTTGCCTCGACGTGTCCAAGTATGTTTCATTTTCCCAAATACCACGGTACTCGTGTATTAAAATCAGAACAAACTTTCGCGTATTCATTGCATTTCCAAAATAAGCTGTCCATACGATTACAATACTTCCGTTTACTATTAACGTTAGAAGGACATGTCTATTCTGTTTAACAAGAGATGCAATTGTATCTTGTTTTAAGTTAATAAAAGCCTTTCTTCTGCGTAAACAGTGTACCTTTTACATGAATTTTTAATTAATTACATCACATTTCAAGATACACGAAATAAATCTTAAGTCTACTTATTAAAAACAACTACTTTTCAACAAAATCCATATAAACACGCAATTTAAGCGCTTATAATTTAATTTTAAATTTTATGATCAATAATATATATATATATATATATATATATATCTGAACAATTGTATGTTATTTACATAATACAATAGAATACATCATATTCTGATAAAATCGGAATAACTAATCGGATAATGAAAACAAGTCTGTTGCCCATTAGGAGATTTATATTACTTCATTTGTTCTTAGCACTACTAGACGTATCCTCGGGCGAAATATAAGTTCATGTTCGCACGTTACAATTTCACGGAATGCGAATGATATGTAATGAAGACTGGATAAATATTAAGTATTTTGAAAGACCGATTTATTGTAAATCGATGTATTTGAATATATATATTTATATATAGAAATAATACTACGTAATGATACATAGATTTACTGAAAGAGAATTGATATGATTTATTATAGTAACCGATCAACGGATCTTTTTTATAAACGAGTTATAGGTTTATTTATTGCGCATTGTATGCTATTATTATTCTTTTTAAATAATAACCGTAACACAGAAAGTTGTTTTCTGACAACGAGAAAGTTGTAATTTGTAATGACTTTATAACGAAGTTTTAAAAATTTTCTATTTCGATCTTTGAATGAATCTTATAACTTAAAATACCGAACTCTCTAATATTTTTAAACGTATGTAAAATGCTAAGTGAAACTGTTATTAGGATACATTGAGTAAATTATTCTATTATTACAGTTCTGAAAATTTATAATTTTTTAAATTTTTATTTAAAATTTATGTGATGATTATTAAAGGATTAGCTTAAAGGAGTAGTATCGTAGTTTCGGCATTAACATGTTTATTCAATGCTCCCACGTATTTAGAATCACTTTTAAACACTAAAGGTACGCCGTTATAAGAATAATAAAACGATTATAATCGAATTCGCCATTATCATTTTTAAATTATTATTTCTCGTAAAAGTTATCTTATTTTATGAAATCAAGTTATTAATTGCCGGTGTTGGTTTACTTAAAAAATTAGACAAGTGATAATATCGATCCAGTAATTTTAAATGACGCACAGCGGTTATGAATGTTATAAAAGCATCATTGAACGCGTGGACAGCTTATAAGTTGTTTAACCAAATATTATTAGCATTCAGTGTTAAATATTAAAATTATTATTCAAGTGTTAAAGTATTTATACGTTACAGCACAAGAGCTTGGGGTTAATGATACCTAATTACTTCTATAAACAATTTATCATTGGTCGTATGGTTACAATACCAATCCAATGAAATACAATGGGTGGGATGAATCACGGGAGAGGGAGGGATTATTACATAAGAGCGCACAATTTTGACATGACATTAGAATATGATGAGCTTGTAAATGAGTGATAAAAATATAGCTGCTTTGCAATGAAATTTAGAGCTTCTCTATTTTCGTCGACTTTTCACATTCATTTTCCGAAGAATTAGCGCTATTTCCGCTTACAATAGCCCAAACGACATTCGATCATTCCCTACCACGAGACTTTTAGTACCTTTTATTTCTCGTACAGCAATGATCTTAAAGACGTCTCCCCCCTCCCCCTCACTCTGTCTCTCTTTGGTAGATGATGACGTTGTCTGCGATGCATTCAGCGCGACAATTATACAATCAATAAAAGTATCGTTGCGAGTCTTGCTTTTGGTCTCTGTAATTTTCAGGCGCATGAATAACGTTCATGCTTAATGATGTCATTTCTCTTGTAAAGTTTTTCAATTCATTGGCAGTCTAAGGCTTTGATAAATCACTTTGAAATAGTATGTTAATCGTTTAGAAATATGAGAAAAATTCATGATAATTACAATACGGATTCGGTATTACTTTCTTTATCATGCTGATTATGTCTGCATTTAACGATAATTTATAATATATTGATTCCAAATTTTTTATTCTGCGTGTTGTATCGCTCCTATAAGAATTCTTATATCCATCAAATATTTTTCTTTTTAAAAAAATGTTCAAGATGCCACGATTAAATGCTATCAATACGAAATGGTTGTTATTAATTAAAGAAAAAACTTAATAATTTAGCTTTTAATGTTAAACAATCATTTTTTAAATATAATAAATTTAAGTTTAATCGTAGTAATAAATTTTTTGTATAGCAATAGTAATCAAAAATAATATTTGACTTATTTTAATCGATAATTACAATAACTGATACGTAAGTTGTTCGGAATTTTTATTGCCACATTAATTCAGGCACATGAAATAAAGTTAACTAATTGAAAATCATATTTCGATTAAAATTGATCGATTGGTGTAAACATTTGTAAATTTTCTACATACTCATTTTAAAAAATCCAGTTTTCCTTTATAAAATTGGTGTGAATTAAAAACTATTAACGAACAATGTTGAGCGAATTTATTAAGCAAAATATAAATACAACGTAAATAACAAAATTTTTTTTTTATATATTGTATTGACATTTGTTAATATATTACTAGCCAGTTTCCAATCTGAGACGTAATATTTTTCGTCTTATTAATAAAATAATTAATAAAAACTTCTTTTACTACTTGTAATCGTTAGTTTTTTTTTAGCCCTCAATTTTTTATAAATTTCTAGTTAATTTGATTTTCATTCTATTACAAAACCGTAATGATCGAAGAGATTATAAATTTTCTTACTGTCTTGTTTTTTTTTACCATTAAAAAATACATTTATAAATTACAATATACGTGCCATTATGCGTGTGCAACAGCTAAAAAAATATCTTAGATACAAATGTAGAGGTCTTATGTAAATACGCAAACTCAGTCTAAATTTTTAAGATACAATCATTTTTGCTTTGAAAACAATAATAGTAGTAGTAAAATCATAATAGTAACACTTACAGATTCATCTATAAGATGAATATGCGATGGCCATTATAATTAACTGATATTTTTTAAATTCAAGTGTTTCAATATTATTGAATATAATCAATTATTTAAATAATCATTATGGTCGTTATTAAATATTATAAATTACGTATTATGTAATATCAGTTTTTAATATGTATTACAAATGAAAATCTTTCTTTATAAGATAATCTATGTAATTTTATGAATGACATTATGTGTACATAATGTTTATTTATAATAGTACTTGGATCAATAAATCTCATGCTAACAGATGTAAACTTTGTAATGTAGTTTATATTGCATTATTTTTAATGCAAAAATTACAAGATATTAATTGAATAAAATAAAATTTTGAAATAAATAGTCATCGTTGACCTAAATTTTACGATTTATTATTATTATTGTTATTTACATTATTAGATGCTAACGACTTTGGAACATAATAATAACCCTGAAAACATCAAATTTAGTATTTCGTTGTCAATTAGACGTAAAAATGATAAAACATTTTTCTATATAGATGAACAATTTAAAAAAAATATATTTTTGTTTTTAATTAGTATAAATTTATTTTACCTGTAAAGATGTAGTATTAAGTCGTAGGATTATATGATGTAAGAAATATTAAAAAATATTCTAAATTTTTAACGATATGACCACTGTATTTTTGTGAAAATTGATGCTATTAGATAATTAAAAGTTCAGCATATATTTAAATTACTTTTTAAAGCACTTTCACAGAATAAAGATTAATATATTAATAACAATTAATTGAACTTATAAATTTGCGAGTAAATCGATAATAATAATCTAAATACAAGACAGAATACATTCAGCCATCTGATTGCGCGTAAAGCTCAAACAACACTGCGAACTCACCTTCTCTTCTTAACAATCTTGCTGTGTACTTCGTCTCTTAAAGTTTCTTTTTTCCCCACCTCCTACTTTTCTCCATCTCATATACTCTCTCTCTCTCTCCCTCCCCCCCCTCTCTCTGTGGTTATATCTCTCACTTACTTTTTTTCTTTTCCTCTTTCTATGCTTATATATTCCACAGACATTTTATTTTTCTCTATTCTCTATATCTATCTCATCTTCTTTCTCTCCCTCTCTCTCTATCATTATATTTATTTCATTCTTACTTTCATTCTTACTCTCTTACTTATTATTAAGATCCTTTTTAATTGGTTACTAATATCTTCTATATTTGTACAATGGTTCTAATTTGATTTTCTTTACCTTTTTCTCTTTTTATTCAATTTTGTAAAGTACGTTTTCTCTCTGTAGATAGTATCTTCATGTGTATATTGCTCCACATTTATATCAGTATTTCTTTACATTTTTTTTTATTTCATATATGTATTATTGTATAATTCTATCTCATATATATAAATCATAATCCTAGAATTTTATTCCGTATTCATCTCTATTTTTCACTAACATACATATACCCATTTTCGATTTTTCCTTATATCTCTCAATATTTAAAAATAGAATTAAAATAAAAAAAAGATTAAATATTTATATGTTTGTTAATGAATAAAATAAATAATGAAAA
Source organism: Ceratosolen fusciceps (assembly GCA_018883505.1). NCBI lineage: Eukaryota > Metazoa > Arthropoda > Insecta > Hymenoptera > Agaonidae > Ceratosolen > Ceratosolen fusciceps. The sequence continues at coordinate 714,983 of RCIC01000029.1, forward strand.
CAATGTTACAGTATAAATTGGATATAAACTCTTTTTATTAAATAAGTTCCTAAAATTAGTATTTAAATTATTATATTTATAATTTAAATTAACAAAAAGCAAAAAAGAAATGAAAAGAAAATTTAATTAAAATTTTGAATAGAAATAGGTAAATAGAATAATAATAAACATAATATATTTATTGGTGATTTTTGTCGGTTTTTATGAAGTAGGTTCTGTCTACACAATAAATATCTATAATGATATTGAATTTTACATAATTTTTAATATATGTAAGGATTTTATGTATATATATAAAACCATTAGGATAATTTCTATTTACATTAATTGTATTCTCAATCAGAAATATGTTAAAATAAATTAAATTTAAAAATTACAATTTCATATTAGAGTATATTCGTAAAATATCACTATCGAGATAAGTACATCTTATTGTGTAAATGAAATATAATATAATAATTTAAAAATTAAAACAAAATATATACTTAAAACTTTTGTCCTTAATTATTTATTTAAATATTGAATTTATTTAAAAATTATTGAACAATTCATAAAAATATTATTATAAGGCGTTGAGTGAATTAATTATATATTTAAACGTTGTAGAATGAATTATATATTTTAAGAGTAATAGAAGAAATATTATTTTTAGTATTCTGATTATTAAAAATATACTACAAGCTACTTAAAATAAATAATATTTACTTTTACAATAAAGCAATTTAATATAGGTGAAGAAGATGTTAATTATATATAGACATTTATTTTAAAATTCAAAAGATTTTTTGCTCTAACTCTTTGCTATAATATTACATTTGTAAAAATATTCTTGAACATGTATTCATATAATATGGAATCAGTTAAAAAAAAAGAGGTTATTTAATAAATTTATGAAGACCGAATGGCACGATGAGACATTAAATATTAATTTTTTACAATATAAAATTTTACTTATATTCCAAATGTTTACATATAATTTTTTTTTAAAATACCATGATGTTACAGATATATATCTACTTCAAAAAAGATTTTAAAAATAATACAAGATATTATGGGTAGTGATAAAACGTGAGTTTTTATCTACGGCCTTGAAATAAAGATCAATCTTTAGCATGAAAGTATATAGCTGCACTAAGGTTAAGCATAATCATTGAAGATCCCTTTAATAGCAAGGTTGTATTCAATTTTTTTTCTTTTTGATAACATATACGTTGCTAACAACTTTTATTAGAATTAATAATAAAACCAATTTATGAGAACAGAAAAAAAGAAATAATGTAAATAATATGTATTAGGAGTATTATAGAAATAAAAATATTTATAAAAAAAAAAGTTTACTTTATATTATTAACCAAAATATTTAAAAAATTTTTCATTATTAATTATTAATACAAATATTCTAATGTTAAAATTATAAAAAGAGTTTTTTTAATCAAATATATATAAAATACTATATAAAAAATATAATCAAATCTAGGTGAATGCAATAATACAAAACTATGGATATTTTGTAAGTAATTTTATTCTGCTTTTATTTAAAGTATCATTACTAGATTGAAGATTAAATTTTATTGATGTAAGATAGACTGCAAAAATACTAATGATATTTTAAGACTATAAACTTAATCATATAAGAAATAAAAAAAACAAATTCAGACATTTTTACAAAATATGTATACCAAAACACATCCTAACACGCACAAAACTAATTAAAGCTAAGAAATATTCATTGGTGTTTTAAACAAAATATGATCTGCAGAGAAATCGTGTAAATAAAATCTATTATAAATAAAATTGAAATAAACTCTAACAGATAAACAGTTACGAATGTTTATCAACTAATATTAGTTTTAATGCAGTAATGAGAATTTATCAAATTTAAACGCGGCAATGTTTTTTTTATTAAATAAAATATTTTTAAGATATTTTTAAATAGAAAAAAAAATTTAAATATATATATTTTTTTCTCTTTGTATTTTTAAGCATCAAATATGAAAGTGACAACTTTTTTTTGTTTTTTACTTAAACTATTGAGCTAGAATAGTTCCTCTTTGTTAGAGAGTTTCTGAGAACTAGGTAAACCCTGTTAAAAACTTACATAACATGTCCACACGTCCCTTTTGATTAAAAAAATTTCTCGTTTTTGTTTTTAAATTGAGAAACTATAAGTGTCATAGTTCTGTATAAGTAAAGTTATTTTTCTCAAGTTTAAATCTATCATAAAGAAAATTGTTGGCATGTATAAACAATAATTCTTGCTAATGAATAATATGTTTTTTAACTCAGTTAATAGAAGAATAATCTCAAAGAGAAATTATTAAGTTTAAACGTATGTCTAAACTAAGATCTACTATTTTTAAATGAATTTTATAATTTCCAGTAATATTTAGTCATTTACCAAAATTTATAGACATTATACATTCTATGTAACATTGCTTTGTTTTTAAAGAGTAGAATTCAGAATAAGTAATATATATATATATATATATATATATATAGTTTTTCAATTTTGAAAATTTTTTAAATTAATCAAATTGTTTGGTGAATATTTATCATTATTAAAATGTTTTGAAGTGAACGATATTTTTAATTTACTATGAATCATTAAATGCAATCAATTGAAAGTTTTTCTACGCAAAAGTCATAAAATAATAATAAAAAAATGAAGTATATACAGAGCTCATAAAATAAATAATGTAGTACTTTAGTCTAAATATAAATTTTATTAATTTTACATGATTTTATGAACGCATAGGTCATAGTTTTATTTAATCGAAAAGAAGTTATTAAATTATGATATGCGGTAAATTAAAATTCAGTTTTTTTTTAATAAAGGTGTTACTAAGTCACGAAAAAATAATATATAATATATAATAACTTTATTGTTATTATTGTTCTTCTTCTTCTTATTATTGTTATTATTATTATTATTATTATTGTTGTTGTTATTATTATTATTATTATTATTATTATTATTATTATATTTTAATATTAAAATTTGTAAAAAAAAATTATTGTTTAATTATTTATTCGTGATTTTATATTTTCTACAAAATGAGAGCTAGTTATATTCTATAATAAAATTAGTTTTTTTATTATTTATTAATTAATTAAATTATTTTAATATCGTTCTCCAATATTTCGATAAATAACATTTGCATGTTTGCTGATTATATTCTTATCATCTTTTTATGATTTCAGGTAAGTGTACCGCGCTATCCCGTAGTAGTGAAACTGGGACACGCACACGGCGGTACAGGAAAAGCCAAAGCGGAAAACAGTCAAGAATTCCTGGACTTAGCGTCATTAGCAGCTCTCACTAATAAGTATTGCACCGCTGAACCATACGTTGATACCAAATATGATGTACATGTGCAGAAGATCGGCAATAATTACAAAGCTTTCATGTGAGTAAAATCAACTAAAAGACAAACATTTGATATTTTCGATCTATATCAATGACTTTATCAATGCTTTTAATTTTATTTTAATCTATTTCTACTATTTTATTAAGCTAATAAAAATCTTCTACTTTTATAGAGTTACGAATGGTTTTTGGTTATTAAAAATATCTATTACTAAAAAAATGTAACGATTCCTAATAAATGAAACGTTATTTTAATGATTATATTAAATTCTTTAAATTATAAAGCATTGCAATTATGTTTTTATTAATTATACATGAATTATCTTGCGTTGTATGATTGAGTTATATTTACACTGTAATGGTTAATTTTATTTTAGTATGAATTAAAATTATTATAAAAATACAATCTGTCGGTTATTGTAGCGAATTCTATTCTAACGATAAAATTTGGTATTTTAATAATAATCGCGATAATGTTACTAGTACTATGGTAATAGCTAGAAAATAATGATTGTGCGACGTGTGACCAACGTTGAATCGATAAATCTAGATTAATGAGAATCCGAAGAAGTTAAAGTTATAAAATAATTGTTTCCTTAAATATGTGGGGCAGCTGGTAAATAATAATAAGTTATGTGTAGGCGGAAGAGTATCACGGGGAACTGGAAGTCTAACACAGGCTCGGCGATGCTTGAGCAGTTGGCGGTGACAGAGAGGCATCGCTCCTGGGTCGATCATGTCGCCCAATTATTCGGTGGTTTGGACATCTGCGCCATCGAACTACTAGTGAGTAAGGATAGCAAGGAGTACATCATCGAGGTCAACGATAGCGCCCTGTCTCTTATGGGCGACTCCCAGGAGGAGGATCGTAGACACATTGCTGACTTAGTTACAGCGAAGATGCAGGTAAACTTAAATTCCGATAGTTAGTTAGTCCCAATAGCTCGACAGCTCTTGCAAGGCTCCTTAATATCCATGTTCTTTTTGCCATTCGGGGGAATTAATATTACTTATAATTTTAATCAGAATCTAAAGTTTCAGAACTCTAGCTCGATTCTGTCCGGTTAATTTAGTCATTATTTATATAAGTTATTGGTCGAAAAAAAATTCCCAATCGCGTTGAATCACCTTTATTTCGATTTTTTGTTTTTATTTTATATAAAGTCGTTTCGAAGAAATATAAACTTCATAATATAAAGAAACGATATTTGTAAAATAAACGCTATAACCAGAAAAAATAGATCGCGGTGAAAAGTCCCTGTTTTATAAGAGCCAAGACAGAGTTCAAAATAGTATTTAGATTTTACTGCCTTAGATTTCAATTCTATTTTTAATAGAACTTCGTATAGCCGTACAAAATTTTCATGCAGTTGTGATATTGTTACTTATCTGTCGTACAAGTACTCGTAAGAACCGAAAGTATTAAAAGAATTTAAGGGCTTATCAATAATTTATATTTAATTTAAAATCCCAGTAGAATTCGTAAAGAAATAATTTAACTAGTTGGAATTTATTGATATGAAATAACTTTAGTTTTATATCTATAAATATAATTAAATTTTATGACGGTCATTGGAAAATATAAATTTACTTATATAAAACTATGTATGCTTGCACTCCAAAAGTAAAAGAAAAATTAATATAGAGGTACTAATAAAATTCTCTAAATTAATTACATTAGAGTAGAATTATATATAAATATAAATTATAAGTATAAGTTGAAAGTAACTTAAAAGATGCTGGTATATTAGAGAGACTAATCGTAAGAATTCTTCATTAGATAGCTTTTCAGAACACGTAAATGCACTAACATTAAAATACAATAAATGACTTTACGAAGCGACACCTTAAATATGTAAATCGTAAATTTGTTAAATAAGATAAATTATCAATATTATTCCGATAAAAGGCCATTCACTCTCTATCATTTATAAATAAATTGACTTTATATGTATTAAAACTATTATGGTTAATTTTTTTAAATGTAATTAATATCAGTAAAAACCTATTTCAAATGGTTATAATAAAAATTATGTATTACGAATTAAATAAAAAATAATTAAATTAAAATAATATTATTAATTATTTTAAAGCTATAATCCAATTACAAATCTTTATAATTAAAAAAAAATTAGTGAGAACGTTCACCATAGAAGTACAATAATATTAATTTATCGAACTAATTTATATTTGCTGCATACAAATTGATCTTCTCAAAGATTATTTATGTAGCGTAAGATTAATTAAGCTGATCTTATATATTTAACTTATTTTTAACTTACTATATGTATTTATTATAATACAAAATAATACTTTCTACATAAATGATACATGTAAGAATTTACAAAAAATTATATACTTAGTAGATTTGAATAAATTGGAATTAAAAATAACTGCGATTGTGTAAACGCATACATATATAGAATTATTCAATTTTGCATCAGACCTCCATACAAGTTTAAATCGAAAAATCAATGAGACGGTACTTTTATAGTTTTGTAGTATAAATAATAAATGAGAAGTTTATACTTTTTTCGTAGAATTAAAAATCAAAGAATTTTTTTTTAAATTATATCGTACAATTTAAATAAAAAAATTATAGTTAAAAATTTTTAATTTCGTATTTCATTTCAATTTATGATTTTAAGATTTTACCGATTTCATAATGAATGTCTTTCAGATGATAAATTGGCAATTAATTATCGGATTCTATATTTTTATGAAATGGAAATAATTATTTTAATTGAATAAAATGATTCTCCTTTCCTGACAGGAAGCTCGTACATGCGTATGGAGTGAATATTCCGAAATTTTCCATTTTCGTATATTTTTGGGTAATTTGTCTGTTTGTATACAGTTGAATAAAATTTGCTCATCTTATTAGACTAAAAAAAAAAAAAAAAACATTTAAATATAATTGCATAAAATAAATAGAATAACGTATGTAATATTCTAATAATTAGAAAAATTGGAAGAATAATTTTATCTTCATTTTTTTTGACATTTAATATGACGGATGCATGTATCTTGCCCCAAAGAATGGATAAGAAAAATAATAATCATAAGTGAAAGTTAAAATGAAGGGAAGGAAAAGTTGAGAGTGGTCCTTTAATATTAATGTGAATCGCAGGCTTACTGTCGACCACCAGGCACCTTGACGAAGACGAACTCTAGGGGTTCGGTCTCGAGTGCATCACAGGTGACGAGCCCCTCAGATGAAAAGGCCAGCGTATCCGGGTTAGTGGGAAGCGTCGTCGGGGCTCCTCCTGTGACCGGTTCCTACAGCAGCAATAGCTCCTTGACTAGTGGGGTGGGATCAATGAGCTCGACCTCGGCCGAGGCCGTATGCGGCACTGTAGATCACCATCAGCAGGTCCAGCGGCGTGACTCTTTGTGTAAGAATCACCAAATAAATTATTTATCTTATAATCTCCAGTATGATCATTTTATCTGGTAATTCCATACCATCATATTCGATAGTTCGTTTAAATTTGCATTAGCATGTTTATTTGCATACATAATTTAAGTTAAAATTTAAATTGTTTAATATCTTTCACATTATGAGCTTCTGACGTTAATTAATATTCATAAATATTTTCAATAAATTTTTTTTCTACTGAAATGTAATTCCGATTCCTATAATCTTTTTGTACATGCATGACCGTTATATTTTTTCGGATTATAATTTTTAAATTAATTAATGTTAAAATTATATTTAAGCTTACGGCATTATAGTTAAGTAAATTATATTGGTCGAATATTCTTATAAATAATTAAAAACATGACATAAATAATTTAAATAGATATTATATATATAAATCTTAATGAATTATAATTACATCGAATATACATAATCTTTTATTCTTCATTTTCAAATCAATAACTTATTTATACAGTTTGATAATGGCGCATGACGTTAATCAATTAGAAATCCATAACTATACATATAATTTGACAAATATTTAGAGAGGTAAAATATATGCATAAAAAATATACATTTCATAATCATGTTAATAGTAGAACTTCATGCGCAAATACAATAAATATATATTGTTAGAAGATGAAATTTTAGTAACCGATGCATTAAACTAAAATAATACTTTTTTTTGCATTTGCTGTTGCTTTCGCAATTAAACTAAAATAAACACGTCGAGTCGTTAAATAAAAATGAATGAACGAACTTGTCTTGTGGCTTCTACTTACCACAGCACTAGAAATTTAAAAGGTTTATTATCCCGCAAATATAATTGTTCGGTCACAATAGTCAGTAAAAATAAAAAAAAAAATAAAAAAAAAACAAAAAAAAAACTTTCAAGTAGTAAAAAAAAGAAGAAAAAATATTAACGTGAAAAAATTAATTGACATGAGTACGTAATACGTAATACCTCAGTGCATAAAACACAGGCGCTTTAACGTAAAGCTTTGAATAAAGAACGGTACAAGTAGACGGTCGATGTTCTTGATGAATAATTCTTAAAAAATATTGAAATTCAATAGAAGTTGATGGTGTAAGGATAAATTAATGTATAAAATTGAGAATGTCATGGTTGCGTTTGCACTTGAGTGCAAAAGCTTTATATTATTTTGCCTCTGTGCTTATTATTTAAAATTTAATGTTTCTAATCTGAAACGCAGTCACATAATCTCTTTACTTAAATTATTCGTTCGGCCACGGTCACAACATTACGGCTACATCTAAGCGTAAAATTTCATCTAAATCAATTATCTGAAGTATGAATAAACGCAGAGTTAAATACGGCTTAGTCCCATTAAATTATTAATAAATGAAATATTATTGATATCGAAAGTCCTTTGTATATTGAATAACGCGAATCTGCTGAAGCGCCGGCGCTCGATTTAAAACGCCGACTGGACCGTAATTAGAATGCAGACAAGAAGGCTTTGAATTTATCGCGCGTGCTCGGACGATCCGATCATCCGGGTTGCCTATCCGGGCCAACGGTTCACCAGCACTAGCGGCCTGTAATAATCCTTCCGAGGAATTCCCACGAGTCTTTGTACTCACGACGCATGTTCTTCCGCAGTGTCCCAGTCGAGCACGACGAGCAGCAACGCTCCGTCGGTCGGACGCCGCCAGGACGAGCCGCCCTCGGTGCCACCACCCGTACCCCCGACCTCGCGGATGCCCTTTCATCGACAGGGGAGCCAGTCTCAGCCGAGCGGCGAGGACAGCGAGGACACGATGAAGAACCTCCGGAAGACCTTCGCTGGTATATTCGGCGACATGTAAGCCGACTTGGTACGGCTGACCCCTTCCTTGCACACTCTCCGACTTGCCGTATTTTATTTTATCCCACTCAAGACTCTCGACGATGCAGGCCATCGGGGATGATGGAACAAGGCCCGCAATACCGACGCTTAATTTGATGCTTCCACGTCCTGGGGGCTAGGGCTATTAATATTAATGACATAATTTTAAAGACTCGGGAATGAAAGCGGCCTCTCTGTCTTTATCCTATCTTATGTCTCTTCTGCCTTTGCTTTGTTTCCGGTACTTTTGTATCGTTCTTGAACCGGCCAGACACCTCCGACCGCTCTCTCGAAATTCATTTTAACGAATTGTTGTAACCTTAGCATTTTTTTCTTTTATCTCATTTTTTTTAATCAAATCTATTATTTTTTTTTTTTTTTTTTTTTTTATTATCGATGCTCGTTATTATTTTCTTATAATTAAGAGGACGCTAAGCCGAGTTTCGGAGCTACTTACTTCATTCTTCTATTCTAAAAATCTAGAGCTTTCGATAATTATATCGAGCGGAGGAAAATTATTTACTGGCGTTGCCAGAACCACGTTACAATCGCGCTCATGAAATGCTTATGTTATTGCGAAAGCATATGTTTGATGGTTTTCCGATTGTTTAAATGCAAATGCAAATTCTTTATGTACGCATAGGCAACGAAGACTTACGTTACTTTTATATTTACTTTTATATTTACTTTACCTAAATATTCTATTCGGTATTACAATTAGTTTCAACGTTATTACACATAAAATACGTTTCTTTATAAAAGATATCCCAATTTTAAAACTGAAGCGGCTTTACATTATTATAAATGCTTCATTTTTTATTTGATATGTACGTAGCCAGTCGCTTTTTCATTATTACTTTTCACTATGTCGCTTCATTAATTATAAATATATAACGTTTTATCATTCTAAGTACAAGAATATATAATTAAAGAAATAAAAAATTACTTACCCTGTTATACGCAAACTTGTAAACGCACGTTAAAAAGACATAAGACATTAAGACATTATTAAGCGCCTAATTTTAAGACTAAGCAATGAAAAGCGAGTAAACTTACATTTTTCACTACTCTCATTGTGAAAAATCTTGTTACAGTAGACTAGTTCGAATGAGGAACTCGTGAGAAAAGCTAAATATAATAAACATAAGTGGCTCATATTATCGATAAGAGATATTGTCATATGATCGAATGATGTTACGTGTCTATCCTCACCTATGATTATTTACATCGCGTACATTTTATTGTGAATTTTGTGACTGAGCCCTCAATTTTTATTATAATAACAAAAGCGGTAATGTTGAATAGATGCCATTTTCATTAAATGACGCCGATGCATACGATGACGATAACAGTGAGAGTAAAGAAAACGCAGATAATAATAATAATGCAAGCATGTATCATAGAAAAGGAATCTGATGAAATAACCATAAAATTCAAGGGTGCTTCGAAGCACTGTAGTCAATATGTAAGTATTAGTAGGTAATACATTAATTCGGATATAAAAAAAATGGTTTAGCTTAAGATTTCCGGTTAACTAAGATAAAATTTATTTTTATCTTTGTATTAATTTATTTATTTTTATCTAAGCTCATTTTTTAACCACTTTATTTTTAATTGAACTATTTTTTAAATTGATTTCATCCTATTCTCAATTTAATAAACCTATGTAATTATATTTTATTTAGTTCTATTATTTATATTTCTCACTGTTACGTTCAATATTATATTATTATAAATAGTTTTGGCGACTACGCATCGTAATGATTTATTAATTTATATTGTGCCCTTTCAATATTATTTACTATTGTAATATTAATATTTATGTCTTTATTTTTACTTTAATGGCGGTGAAAAGTAGTTTCAATTTTTATTTAATTTAATTATATAGCGGCGATAATAATAATTTATTCTATAAAGTTTTAACTATGAAAAATTGACTGTGGATCAAATGGAAGGAATTATTACCTCGGGAAGCAAAGAGTTTTGTTCTGAGCTTCGTTCATTTAACCGTGAAATTGAAGATAAAGCAATAAAGTATATATCAGCATTACAAAATTGCTAATTAATAATAGGACTTACAGATATTCGAAGTAAGGAACTCGTTGACTGAACTAATCAAATAAATGCTTATCTTTTTTAAATGAATAGATTTCGTTTTAGAATATATTTTATTAACATCTTTTTTAATGTGTAATTTAAAAACTTATTTATTATTAGTTACGTTTATGCAATAATTATCATCAATAAATATCAATTTATTTTTCGCACAGAAAAAGAATTTTAAATTCATCAGAATACATGTATACAGACTTCATTAAAATTTATCGAAAATTTTGAAAATAATTTCAGAGCCTAGAATTTTAACAAGAAAAAAAATATATTTACAAAACTCTGTAGAATATATACATACATACATACATACATACATACATACATACATACATACATACATACATACATACATACATACATACATACATACATACATACATGCATGCATATATATATATATAGATAGATAGAATAGCCGAAGTCCAGAACTTAAATTTAATGAAATTTTTTTATCCAAAAAAGTATACAGTGATAAGGTGTATAACAATATATTTTGAAAAAATATGAAGAATTTCATATCTTAAAATTTTCTTTTTTAATTTCTGAAAGCAGTAATAAAAAAATAAATAATTGTTTTCAATTCATTTTTCAATATTTCAGTATCTATAGATCGGTTTTTTAAAATTTATATCTTAATAAAATCATTGTATGCGATGAAAAAATAAATCTCCATGAATTTTTTTTATTTATTGGAAATACGCAACTGTTGGCACAATCACAAAAATAATGAAAACAACTTTCATAAAATAAAAGTTTCATTTACAGATTTACTTTTTTTATTTTAATTCTTAATTTATTTAGTTAAAATAAATGAAAATCTAAAAATTATTTATAATCTTATTAAACCCACTGTGCAATTATATAAGAAATACAATATATATATATATATATAAATTGTATTTAAATTGTAGAAAATATATATAATATTCTTAATTGCATATTAAGATGGCCTTTCTTTTTATTATTTCCTACCGAATATACGAAGAAGAAATTCAAATATTCAAAAAATTATTATGTATGTTTTTTTTTTTTTAATGAAAAGAATATTGAGAAGGTTATATTTTTAAATAAATTTATATTTAAATAAATTTGTTATTGAGCATAATAAATTTTTAATTACAATATTTACGTAAATATGAATAAAATAATCAGTGAAAATCAGTGAAGATAGTAGAAAATATTTTTAAGAATATAAAATATAATTCACAATATTTTATATTTTAAAAATAACAGGGGGTTGTATATGTAAATTTTTGTTATATTTTTAACTTTTTGATTATTGATACAAGAGACTAGAAGCATTTCTCGAATACTTTTAAGCGTGGCTAATGAATATTATGATCATTATTTGAAAAGAAATAAAGAATATCATAGGAAGTGTAATTATTATATATAATTATGGGAATAAAATAATTACGGAAATAAAATTTTCCGTACATCCGTGAATTCAACAATGCCATACTCTCTTTCATTTTACTTTCATTTGCTATGCTAAAATATATCGTTGGGTTCTTCGGGGGAACACAAATATTATAATCAAAAATTTTCAAACATCTTATTGTAAAAAATATAATATCTTTCATTAATGCTATATAATAGATAATAACCTGAATTAAAAATTTCTTAATAACGATTATTAGTATTTCCAATCCCCCGATGAGTCACAAATATTAAGCCTTGCACAAGCCTTATTGTTTTTCCTTTGCTTTTCCAATGTGAATTTCCTATAGTTTTCCACTCTTATCACACTGGACTTCGATTATTTTTCATTTTAGATGCACATACACTTTAATAAAAACGAATAATAAGAATTACTAAGAATCAATAACACTAATGGTAATAGTAATAGTAGTAATAGTAGCAATAGTAGTAATAGTAGTAATAATAGTAGTAGGGATAGGAATAGAGTATGAATAATAGAAGTAATGAGTAGCGATTAATAGTAAATAATAATAAATTGTAATGTCGATAGAAAGGGAGATAAAAAAAATGAATAGGAATAACGTGAAAGGGCAAGAAAATAATAAAGAGTAATAAACGTAATTGCGTGGATGCGCGAAGTTGCACTTCAGCTCTGCGCGTTACCTCCTTGATTTCAATGCGTGCTAGCCACTGATACAATTAAACGTATGCCTACATTTGAAGGATTAAGAAATGTATGCATATGATAGTAAACAACAATACATAAGTAAATAATCTAGGGAATATTAATAATAGAAATGATATATTACAAAGTGAATAATAAGGGATATAAGCTGGGTAGGTTTATATAGAAGGTTTATTATATATAAGGTAGGAACCAAATAGTTTACGCTCTTCTGACTCTGTTACGTATGTCATAAACGTCACTGTCTGTGTGCTGTTCAGTGCTTCAAAAGATATTGTTATGAGACGCGTAGTTTATTGTATTATTTTCTCGGCTCCTGCATAATCTGTTTGTCCGCTCATACGTGTACGCATACGCATACACAGGCACGTATACGTGCATGCATCTCATGTGCAAGCTCGAGCGAAAGAGAGATAAAAGAGAGTTTGGCAATGGCTTGTATTATATTTATACGCGCTGCACTCGAGATTCTTTCACGCGTTTCGTGCTGATAAGAAAGTATTTACGATTATTACTCAAGCTTGAATAGAGTCTTACTCGGGGTACTACTTTTATGCGAAAATTATTAAACGTACGGGCTCTACCGAACAGATTGTCTTCCGAGAATGTATGTATGCGTTGCTAATGTAAATTCTCTTTTGTGTTCGTGCCTACCAGTAGATTTGTGTATTCATCGATGTATTGCTTATGGCGGCATCCTCAACTCACTCTTTCTTCTTCTTTTGCTTTCACAATGAAACTTTAAATATGGATATTTTTTACGATTGATTAGTTTTTAGACCAGAGGAAAAACTGTCATACGTTGAAAAATAATACTACGAATGCATAATGTATGTCTTGCGCTTCATCTTAAACACCAATAATCTCTGAATATATCATATGATCGCTTTAAGACATAAATTTACTATTCACTTTTTTATGTAGTATAATAATTTTTGAAATATTAAGATAATTATTTACAATGGAAAGTATTAATTTATGACAGAAATGTTCTGAATTGCATAGTTTTTTTTTATTTCACATTTGTTTACTTAAGCGAAGTACTTTCACGTTATATTAATTGGTTTTATTTTATAATTTTATTATATAATATAATGGAAATTTAAATGCTTCTGATATACTTCCTTTTTAATTAGTGAATTCACCTTATTGTTCAATGTGATAAAAAGTATTTTCGTTTGCAGTTCTTTGTCACAACGTATATAAATAAAAAAAATTTTTATGCAATCGCAATAATCAAAAAATTTTCAAAGTTATAAATTAAACAAATTTTTATAATAAAAATCGCGAAATAAAAATAGAAAATTTTTCACTACTGGTATTTTGCGGTTCTAGTGAAATACGTAGAAATTTATGTTAGGCTGGTATATTTCAATCACTATAAAATTATTATTTGAAATACTTGTAACGTTTTAATATAAACTGTAAAATTATATTGAAATAGATTATAATATAGAAACATAGTAGAGTATGATTGATAATTTCTATGCTTATAATTATTAATCACGTTTAAAATGTTACATTTTTTTATAGAATTTCATAAAGTTTGATAATATTCTATAGATTAAAGTATACGCTTTAATAAAAATTTGATCTAATTCAGTAATTGATATATTTTATTCGATAACGATTTGAAAATTATGAGGGATTATTTATTTATTGAGGGATTGATTATTTATACAATAATTTTACGGAACAAATTTAAGAATTAAAATTTTTTTCAATGAACAATGTTAAAGATAAACTGTTACACTTACATAATATTATGCTATTCATGCGTTATGTATTATTCTTAATATCAGATTAATTTAGTAGAAAATTAAGAGGCAAAATTTACTTAGGTTTTGGAAAATACGCGCAGCTTATCTCGAAACTGTTTACTTTAAAATTTAAAAATCTACGCGTTTACGTGTATACACAACTAAAGGTTCAAGCAAAATTTTTTTTACTTTAATAGGTGTTCTCAACATCGGTAGTAAATAGAATCGCTTTATAAAATAGGATTAAATTGTTGAATTTTAGCTGTACTAGCATGTGAAATTGCTACTACATATATCTTTATATGAAGTATCACGATTTCCATTTACAAAAGTGTCCATTCCTTTAATGGATGTACTTCTAATGGTTCGGCTAGTTTAAGATAACTCTGGAATTTCTCTAATGAAGAGCTGCGTATTACCTATTTGTAAATGCTTCTTACTTTTCCTTCCTGTTCATTTTACGCCGACATGATTATAAAATTCATTTTCGTTTCTCTCCTTTATTTGGAAAGTTTTGTCGAACGATATAACGGCATATTTTCATTGCCACTTCCATTATAAAACATGAATATACTGCAAGGAAAAACTCATAAATTGGATAGGTTTTAGTGTAAAATCAGTCTACTTAAACGAAGAGTATATGAGGGTTATCGGTCACAAGATATTAATACAACTTATCTCGATTTTTACACGGATTTATTATTTCAGTTTACCTGCTAACAAACATTTATAATCCCAATTAATTATTACCTTTAAAATAGTTCAATTATTGTATTTTTATAGTAAATATAAATAAAATATTATATTAATTCTTTTATGATTTTAATTTTCAAAAACTTTTCTTATACTATTTTTCTACGTATTTTTTGCTTGTTTCATCCATTTCTTATAACATTATTAATTATTATTACAATTATTATCATTAATAATTGGCTATTACTCTATCGATAAATGGCCCTGTTAAAAAAATATTTTACGTTCAACACTTAAATTGTATAATCAAATGAATATATCAACAAATTAAGTTAATTATTTTCTAAAGTTAAAAATAATCTTGTCAATTTATGGAAAATTTGATTTATTTTTATTAACTGTTAATAATTTAAATTATTTTCTTAACCAATTTTAAATATGCCATTAATATATTAGTTAAAACTTCTCTTTATAGCACAATATTGTACTTCATACCAACGTTCAGAACAACGTATTCAAATTGTTTTATAATTAAAATATTTTTAATATTATCTTTAGATTTATAATATGTTTAATTAAGGTTTCTTCGTGAAGATATATTTTATAGACTTTAATGGAATACATGGAAAAAATAATTTTTCTGCGTTCTTCTTTGAAAGAGAAAATAATTATTCAAATATCAATGTAATATATTTTACTGACTGTACAAAATATAGTAAAATGTTTCATCAATCTTCCTTATTAATAATTAGCAAATTACACATACCATAAGATCGCAAGTATAGGTGCCTATAACGAATGTTTTAACAGAAATTGTGTACGTGAATATGAAATAAATGATTAAATTTTAATAATTAAATGAATTGAAAATAACTTTATATTATATTAATTAAAGTGAGACCGATTCAAACTACAACGAATTCTTGTCGAGGTAAAGGAAAAATTAAATAGGCGAACGAACGATACGTCGTCATTATTGTTGTTATCGCGTCACTAATATTGAATAAAAAAATGTTGAAACGAAAAGCATGAATAAATAAGCTGAACGATCGTAATATAGTATTGAAAAAAGCAAATACAAAATAGAACCATTATATCGTAAAATTATGAAACATGATATTACGATGTGATCAAAATCTATTCGATCTACGTGTACATCTATAATTGCGTCTGATAAAAATGAATTCTAATTATCGTCATTGTTATATTTATCCAATCATTTAAACGAATTTTTCACGACGGAGATGAATTTTCGTCGCTATTAATTTTAACATTTAAGTAGAATAAGGGGGTGCTATTACATACAGTATAATGAGAGGGTAATGAAAAAAAAATAAATAAAAAAAAAATAAAATTATAAAAGAGGAAATAACGACCTAGACTTGATTTGATAGTGACATTTGCACATTATACATAAGCACATGCATCTTAAGAAATATAAGATATATAATAACGATTATTACCATAAGGATCAAGTTTGTCGAATTTGGAAAGTTGCACATTATATTATTTTAGTAGAATTTCCTGAAGTTTACGATAAAAAGTTTTATTAAAAAAATATTTTGTTTCTTTCATAAGATATCATTAAAAAATAAAAAAAATAGTTATCGTTCTACTTAATATAATATCAGAAAATTAAATTTTATTTCTATGTATATCGGCTGAATTAGTAATAATTCATTAATAGTTAAGTCAAATGCAATTTTTCAATTTTGACAAAATTTGTTCTTTCTGATATGTGTGTGTGTGTGTGTGTATGTGTGTGTGTGCACATATATCTATATAGTAATACATGTAATCTACCTGTAGCCTAAAATATTAAAATTTTTGCAATTTACAATTACATTGTATCAAGAAAAGTAAAATGCGTTTTTACAAGGCAATATTTTATTCTATATATAAAGTCTTAATGAGGCGGTATTTAGATTTTTTTTTTAAAATATAGTTCCAACTGTTCCACCATGAAAGTATAAAATTTTTTACTGTTTAATAATTTTATATAACTAATATAATTTTATAATTTTCATATTACATTCCTGGTAATTAAATGAATAATAGGTATGGATATACGAATGGATAGTATGGATATACTAAATGATGAAAAGTTTTTACCAACAAAAGAGAAATTATCGTCACTTGTTTTAGACTTTAGTGGTTTACTAGTTCTTTTTAATTTATACAAAAATAATAATGCCTGTATGACTTGAGATAAATAAAAAAAAAGAAAGAAATTATATGAACAGAAATAAGCTTTGCAATTAAGTATTGGAACATTACATTTGAAAAATGCGTGCGCTGTTAGTACAATTTTTGTATGATTGTACAATCAAAACACACATTAAATACATACTGATGTGAAAAATCCGTAATCTGTGCTTTAAAAAAAATTTGTTATAATAAATAGAGGAAGTATTTATTAAACTAGTGGAAATATGTAAATTAAATGTAATGTATCCGTGACGCACTATAAAGTTATAGAAGCACAGGATTGCTTTTATATAAGTTTACCTAGTGTTCTGTTATTGATAAAAATATATAATTGTTATATTGATAATTAAAAAACACTCGTGTGATCTACGTTACATTATTATTTAAAACAACTTTTTGTAATAAAATAAATTGAATTATTTGAATTAATTTAAATTATATTGTATCAGTTTAAAATACAACCGATTCATTCGTATTGATTTTAGCGAGGATATTATAAGTGACGATAAGGAAGGATACGATATAAAATGCAATATTATGAGACACTTGACCCGAGTGCAATAATAAAATGAAAGGGTTGTCAATTAGACAATTGAAAGAGAAATTGTAAAGAAAAAATAACACTTGCGTTTGTCGCACAAGGAGGCTCGTAAGATTTTTCATAAGACCTCTAGCAAAGAGTGAAAAGAGAGAGAGAGAAAGAGAGAGAGAGAGAGAGAGAGAGAGAGAGAGAGAGAGAGAGAGAGAGAGAGAGAGAGAGAGAGAGAGAGAGAGAGAGAGAGAGAGAGAGAGAGAGAGAGAGAGAGAGAGAGAGAGAGAGAGATAACGTGTAAAGTTCATTTAATTTTTTAATGTTTCGCTGTTACGTATATTGTCGCAAGTCAATGATACGGTACAATAAATAAAGGTAAAGAAAAAACCCTTTCGCCAGCGTTTAGTATGTCTCACGGCACGATGTATAATCCAAGTGTCCTATAGTAGGCTGCATCTGTTGAAATAAAGGGTTAATTGTACCCATGATGTATTCTAACCTGTAATAATAAATATATAAGTAATTAAAATGCCTCTGTTTTTTATTGTATTTTAAATATTCTATTTGAAAAGCTAATTCCAGCGCTGAGTTCTTAAATTATAATGTTTTGATCTTTCAGTTCTTAAATTATTTAAATATCCCGTAGACAGAAATATTTAAATGTTATTATCGTTATTATTATTATTTTATTTATTTCACGGATAACGAGAAAAATGTTTGAAAATAATTTATTTACCTTTAGTAAAGAAAAGATTCTTGTGATATTTTTAATTATTTCAATGCATATCCATATTTATCCTCAAACATAAATAGATGTTTAGCTAGGAGAAAGGGTAAAAAAATATTATCTATATAGTTGAGATGAATATAGGGTCAATTAAAGATACGGTACATGGAAATTTTGGGTTTTTCCTGGTTCTCTCGTAAACGCCAAGTAGTGAAGAAAAAATATTTCGAAGAAAAAAAAATGCGATCTTCCGCTGGTATATCGTCCGTCGATCCAAAGGATCTGCCGAACAGCTATATATATATATATATATATATATAGAGAGAGAGAGAGAGAGAGAGAGAGAGCAATCGAGGAAATTCGACGGCGGAGGCGTCGGAACTCGAGCTTCGGAGATTCAAAGCGTCGGAGATGGCGCGCGTATCAGCGTCATACGCGTTCTCTAGATGTCGTGCAGCAGGGATTATGGATTGTAGGCGCTGGATCCCAGGCTCTCAGCTGGCCGATCATAAACATGGCCGATCGGTGAAGCCGACCCGAGGAACGTAACTTGTCGGATCGGGTTATCAAAGTGCGTGATTAGATCGAGGCTTTCATTGTTACATGGCAAGATTGAAAGTTCGACGTTGCGCCCTTTAAAATCAGTGCGGAGTTGTTCAAGTAAGCAAAATGGTCGCGAAGAAGACGAGGACGCTCCATTATTCCTCATGCAATTGCCAACTACGGAATGCCCCGGCTTCTGATTAGCCATCGCTTGGATAAGGGTATCGTGAACCGGTCCCCAACAGAATCCCTTCATTAGTACTGTTTCTGCATTATGAAGAATCTTTGGGCTTTTCCCAAGGATATGAGGCCGCATGAGCGTTTTCTTACTCAAGGTAAGTTTTACGCAGTGGGGTTAGGTAACAAAAGGGTTGGGAAGGCCTTATGGACCTACCTCGGTGTTTATACTTTGTTTCGATTCCTCAATGCTTGTTTCTTTTGAATTTCCTCCCAGTATTGGCTTATTTTTCCAATGTTTTGCTTGAAGCTACGACAAGCATTTAACCAACAACAGAGTAATAACTTTTGTTATTACTTTGTCGACTATTTTGAAAGATGCTTGTCAAGTTAAATTATTTTTCAAACTGCCAACACCAACAGATGCAAAATCCAGATGTTTTCACAAAAATTACAGATTTTATCTGTTCTACTTATTCTCTCACAGCTTACCTTGGATTCAAAACTTTTACTTTTATTTAGAGAGATTTTTACAAATAACTTATGATCTATTTGTTATAATATTTATCCATACAATACTATTTGTTTCATTCACCTTCTCAATCATAAGCTAAAGAAAGTTCTCTTATTATCTTAACCGATCAACACATAATTTATCTGTGCAATATACAATTACTCGTAAACACACATAATGTTACAGTTTCATTAATTATTCTTGAATGCTTCTCAACATTCTACTGAAATTCAAAGTAAAATAATATTTAATAACAACAATAACAAAGTTTTAAAACTGACTATTAATATTTTTATTAATCATTATCTGTATAAGAATCTTTAGTAAACTGAATTACTAATATTTTTTTTGGTATAAATTAAAATTTAAACATCTTATTTATTTATATTATAGTAATTAATGTATTTTTTTATAACATTTAATTTTGAATAATATTATGTTTATATATTAGTTTTAAAATTATTTAGTAAAATTAATTTACTTTATTAAGTAGAGATAAAGTGTTTTAATTCTGTTCGATAACATAAAATTTTAATAAATAAATAATTTATGATCATAACCAATAAATTTCTATAATTTTCTGCAAAACATATAATTATAAAAATTTCAATGACTAAAATATTTGTTATCTTTTGCAAATTTGTGATATATTACACCATAAACCTGAAATTTAAGTTACAATTTTCAAAAGTATATTTGTAAAAACAATTTCTTATACAAATACCTATTTATATCAGTCATCGTTAAAATATTTTTGAACTTCTATTCAATAGTAAACATTATTAAATTTTTAGATTGAGGATACATATCGAATTCTTTTTATCATTTAATATAATATTTCTTTGTTATTCTTTTTTTTTAATGAAGATTATATTGAATTGATTAGAATTGTAATTATGACAAATATTATTTTTGAAGAAATTTTTTTTCAAAATAATCGTTATTTTAGTAAGTCAGATTATTAATATTTACAATTGATTGAATGCAATGTAAGAAATATTAAATGTTTCTATGAGAAACAAATTATTATTGAATTTAAATTTTTAACATTGAAATCAAAATTTCTTTAAAAATATTTTTTATGTATTAATATAAATAATCCGATTAAAATTCATAAGAATAAGAATATATTTTAAATCGGAAAGAAAAAAAAATGTATATATATATATATATATCATTTTGGTTATGTCATTATTTTTAATTTTTTATACAAGGGAAAGTGTATGTACTAAATTCATTTTTCGTTATGTTTTTATTGAGATTCGTAATCTTAATAAGAGGGGGCGCATTATTCAGGCAAGAAATATAGGAAAGATGGCGGGCAGAAGGAATCCGTAGCAGTTACATTCAAAATAAGAATCGTCAAAAAAGGTTTTTAAATTTAATTGCGTTAGTTATTCTTCTTCCAAAAAGAAAACAACATTGTTAACGATGATATGATAATTTTTCGGGAGGTACAGTATTCGTTATTTCTATAAAATGGCTTCGCTGAATTTTAATGAGCAAATTATCTTATTAATTGAAATGATTTCGTTAATAGAAAGAAGTCTAGGAAGTATTAATAGTTTAACTCGTTAATAGATTCGAAAATCAATAGAATCTATATGAACTAGTAAACAGGTGAATTCTTGAAAAGAGTAAAATAAACGATCTTCGTAATAGGTGTTACAGCGAACGATCTTATAAAACTAGAAAAATCTAAAGATACAATTAAGTAATTACATCCTCTTCTAATGCTTTCCATTGGAAGCCTCGTGTCTAATTGCACTGGGCTACCCAAAGCTATATTAAAATATATATTATATAAGATCTCCTGTCGGGAATATTCACCCTGAAATTTCAGAAGGTAAGTAACTAGTGTAGAAGGTTGGGCTCTTAAGTACCAATGATAATAAACCCGATTATCGAGCCATTTATTTATTTTAATTTCAGTCCGATCCTGCTAAAAGATTAATTAATTTTTACTATTGGTTTCCGAAAACAGTTCTGCTCGGTGAACGTTAAGATAGAATATTTCGGAGTTGCTTAAATTTCATCCAGGTCACGATGAATGTATAAGAGAAGAAGAAAAGAGATAAAAATGTTACCCGTTGCATATAGTAGTTTAATGTCTAGATTGAGGAACTTCTAGCCGTTAATATCACTTGCTGGATGCTACGTTAAATCGCATACTACTTTTCATTTTTATATAATCATTTACATTTTGCTGCTAATAAAACTTCAAGACGAGTTAGCCAAAGATTTTATTAATATATTTTCCAATTTGTAAATCTTGTTCACAAATCCATTTAAGCTTTATTGCTTAATACATATATACAATGATTATTAAACTGATAGATATATAAGGAGTAAACATTTTTAAATTAGACTTTTCTATTAGACTATTCAAGAAAAAAGAAAGTTTCACATTATGATGCTTTAATGTTTATTATAATACTTGTATAAACAAAATTATAAAACTCCCTGGAATTTATTTGTCTATAAAATAAGGTTTATTATTATTTCAATAAAAATAAAGCAATTTGGAATTTGGTACGCACTTTATTATTATCAATTAGTATTTTAAGTAATATATTTTTCTTTGTATAAATACATTGTAAATTATAATTACTCTAAAAATTTTAATTAACGTTTTCATTTTTGTATATGTATACTTTTTTAGAAGAAATGTCTGTTAACAGGAAATAGTCTTCCCATAAGTAGAATAATAAATTATTCTGAGGTTTATAATAATGTATGAAATTTGTTAAGTTTATTTTTTGTTAAAGGATCGTAGAATTTTCGCTGTTATTTTACTATATGAGGAATTCAGAATTTAAGTGAAAACTTAATCATCTTAAATATTATTTATAAGTATTAATATTTAATATTAAACGTATAATATTAAAATAATTGAGTGAAAGAAGTCAAAAGGTATATTAAATCATCTTCGCTTGAACGAAATATACTTAATTATTGATTTTGTAAAAAGCAAATTAATTATGTCGATACTTTGTAAAATATCTGTATGTTTATATACTCGTTATTTTATTTAGTGCATTAATTTAAGAAGCTTAAGAATATATCAGTAGTAATATTTAATAATGTTCTTAAATAAAATTTTATAAAACTATAGACAAATCCAAATTAAAAATAATAAAAATTTCTTTTATAGGAAAAAATTCACATATAAAGTAAAGTGCACATACTTTATGTATTTAAATATACATATAAATGAAAACTATAATGCAACGAAAGTTAAAGTGTCACGTCTGCGACGGCGATGATTGCGATGCTTCGGTCGAGCAGCCTCCCTACATCTGTGAAGATGGAATATGGGTGTGTAAAATTCAATATCAGCTAGATTATTTATAAAGTAAAAATGCATGACTTTTCAATATTAATTGCTATTCAGAATTCTTATTGATTAAGCATGCCAGATCTGACTGTAAACAGTATCGAGAATTTTTAATTAAAAGTAATTTCAATAAATTTTTTTTAAACCAATTAGGTAATTCATTAGAAGAGAGCTTTAATAGAATAATTTTACTGAATTCATTCATACATTGAATAGTAGCTTTTTGTTTCATTTTTATAAAGCTTATGATTTTTAAAAAGAGTCGTATTTTATTAATAAGTGTAATAGGATTATATTGAATAAGCTGAAAATTTTATGATAAATGCTATTTTGATATTCATAGTGTTGGAAGTCGACGGTTCGTGAAACGGATGGTAAAAAACGTGGTAGCCGAGGATGTATTGTGAATCGTGATCAAGTGCCGCTTATATGCAATAAACATTTACAATCGGGCAATGTGACGAGTGGTAGCAATCGCAATGGAGGCGGTCAGTTTCATACGGAATGCTGCCAAGAGGAACTGTGTAACGGTGGACCCTTTCCAATTTTATTAGACCGTACGACTGGTGAGTCTCTGAAATTTACTTTTTAAGTCTTGAAAAGATACGAGGATACATTATTCTAAAATATTTTTATGTTTTTAACAATATATATATTCGTCTGTAAATAGTTCAGAAGATAACGTTAGACATTGCATACGTATGACCGCATGGCTAATCCTCGACTGCATAAGTTCATTTGATTAATTTAAAAATATTTTTTTTTTATAATATAATGCCATTCTTATAATTCATCATTCACACTCAAAATATACTAGTACAATTACGTATGATACGTACTGTATCCAAGTTCATAATGAAAATCTACGTTTATTATCTACATTGTTTTGTTGCATAATATTGTTGTTGTTGTTGTTATTATTATTATTATTACAGATGGGACTGAAATGAAAAATGTGATAAAAATCACTTTAGCTATATTAGGTCCCATATTAGGACTAAGTTTTATTTTTTGCATGATATTCCTGTATTATCGAAATCAAAGAACTCGACGAAACCGTTCTACAACTCCACGTCGTAGTAAAAAATTAATTGAATCACGGATGGAGCCGTCGATGCTCGCGTTTTCTTCGCCGATTTCAACTGCAGGTGGTACCATGAGCTATTCACACGAATTTCGAGCGACAGCCGCTGGTGATAGTACGCTCAAGGTAATTGAAACGTTTACATTGATTAGTATTCGTTATAAACAATTTTTTTATTTACAATATTTTTTTTATTCTTTAAATACATGTATATTTGACTTATTCAGTTGAGCATTTATTGTATTTTAAATATGAATTTATTTTAACCATAAAGTTAATTTGAGCTAAGCATACTGTCGACTACTTATATTTATTTATTACAATGTTATAAAAATATGCATAGATATAGATAATAGAAGGCTAAATAGACGCATAAAATATGAAAAGTCTTAATTTTTTTAAATATTATATTATTATAATTTTTTTATATTTAGCAGATTTAAAATTACATACACAATCTTTGCATTAAAAAATTATGAAAATGGATAAAATAGAAGAAATTATTGAATGGAAAACTGAAATTAATTAAATGTTTATTATTATCAATATTATTAGATATTATCAGTGAAATCGTAAATAATTAAATTATAAAGAAGCTTTAAGTTTAAAATGCTATTATAATATGACGATGACAATAACAATATTGAAACATCTCATTCTTTTTTATAATAAAATATTGCTAGAATAATAAAATATTTTTATTTTTAGAAAAGCAAAAGAATAAAGTTATTTATATGTTTTTATTTACTTATGCAATTATATGTAAATCTAAAACATTTATTTACTTTAGGAGTACTTGGAGGGACAGAGTTTAACAAGTGGTTCCGGTTCAGGATTGCCATTATTAGTCCAGCGAACTTTGGCTAAACAAGTTGCTCTTGCAGAGTGTTTGAGTAATGGCGGTGGCGGTGGTGGAGGTAGTTTTGGACGTGAGGTTTGGCGAGGCATTTGGCATGGCGAGAACGTCGCTGTTAAGATTTATTTTTCGCGCGACGAGGTTATGTGGGCCCGTGAGACCGAGGTTTATTCACAACTGTTACCCTCTCGACATGACAATATCCTCGGATACGTAGGCAGCGATATGACAAGTCGCGCCAGTTGTACGCAACTTTGGTTGGTTACCCATTACCATCCCTTGGGCTCCCTATACAATTACCTTATCCATGTGAGTTTTGGATATGATATATGATATTTTATTAAACTTTAAAAAAAATCTATATATAGTCTTACGAAACTTTAAATTTGTTTTAAATTTCTTTTTATATAACTAGCTCCCTCATCCTCTTAATCATCATCAAATGTTCAATATCTGTTTGAGTATTGCCAATGGGTTATTGTATCTTCATACGGAGATCCATGGCACCCAGGGTAAGCCGGCAATGGCTCATCGTAACCTCAAGTCGAAAAATATACTCGTGAAAACAAATGGAGCTTGCGTTATTGCGGATTTGGCTCACGCAGTTACACAAGACAGACTTGGTACTGATAAAATGGATCTCAAACAGGGCTCCAAGCGTTACATGAGCCCTGAATTACTAGAGCAGACGTAAATATTACATTTGGTTTTGACAATTTTTAATTTTCTTAAGCACCTCATATCATCATACATTAGAATGGTTTACTTTAAATAATTAGTTATTTATTTATGTTTTTATTAAATTTTTACAATTGAAATAAAAATAAAATCTATGTTTAATAGGTTATTTTTATCACTTGAAATATTTGGTAGCAGGACGAAAAAAATAAATAAAAAAATTGTCAGTTTAATAACGATCATTTATTTATTAATATTATGAGATTATTGTAAGATGTCTTTTCTTTAATTATAGTTTTAAGATACACATGATGCTTTTTTTAATTAAAATATTGGTGTATTATTTATGATTATCTTCTATAAATAATTATTGAAATAATATTTTAAAATTAATTTAATTAAATACAAATTTATTAATTCGCAATTGTTGACGTGAATCTAGCATCTTTTAATTGTTACTTTATAGTAAGTTACTTTTAATACAGTATAATTTATTAACATAAAATGGTTTTTAAATTCTTTGATAAAATAATTATTTACGAGTAAAGTTAATGATTGCATTTATTACCGTTGTTGTAGTTATCAGCTAATTAGTATATATTAAAATAGAAATTTTTCTTTTTTTAGATTTGATCCTCAATGCTTAGAAGGATTTCGACGCGCGGACATATATAGCCTAGGTTTAGTTTTCTGGGAAGTTTGTAGAAGATGTATCAGTAATGGCGTTGCTTTGGACTATGCGGCGCCATATTCAGAATGGCTTGTAAGTGGTAATCAAGAACCAACATTGGAAGAGATGCGAAAATTGGTTGTAGCCGACCAACGCAGACCACCAATACCGAATCGATGGCATTCGGATCAAGTACGTAAATCTATCTTAGCAGTCATTTAAACTGATATTGTACAGTTTGTTTATATTATTTTTCGATAAATTAAAAAAAAAAGTTCATAATATTTTAAAAATAATTCAACCTAATATAATGCATTATCGATGCATTTTATATAATTTTAAGCAATTTTTTAAAAATTTTTTAGACATTAGCAGGAATGGGAGCCATGATGAAAGAATGTTGGCATACAAAAGCCGCCGCGCGCCTTCCAATACTCCGTGTAAAAAAAACACTTGTCAAATTAGCATCAAATAATCCTGATGTTGACCTACCTTTGGACTAAGTACTAACGATTCTTAAATTTCATTTGTTTTTATCGATTGTAATAATGTTATAAAAGCATGAGTCATTTATATTTTATATTTTTTAAGCAAAATAATTCATTGATATTGTATGTAATATAGCATTGAAAAAAATTAACGAAATACAATATGATGATAATGATAAAAATAATAAGAATAAGAAAAAAAATAGTAATAGTAATAAATATAAAAATCACTAGGAACAAAACATCAAATTGAAAAGATTAATTGTAAAATTAAGATTTAGAATACATTTATTTTTAAAATTAATGCTGAGTATGTTTTCTCATTTTAACTTTTTCATTTACACGATTAAAAAGAACATATATAATGTATTTCAATATATAATACTTATCCATCATATGAAAGGTAGTTATAGTTTAAAGAAATTTTGAATAATTATATTAGTAACAAAAATTTTCAATATAGAGCTTCCTTTATTGATTTACTTAAGTATTAAATTTATATTTTTTATTAACAAAAGCTTTATAATTACTGTACTCAGTAATTTAAAATATGAAATACTAATTATTTTTTATAAAATCATGCATTGAAATTATTTAAAACAATATATTTTTAACGATTATATATAAATCTGCACACATAATATGTTATTCTACTTATGTGAGTTTTCATTGGTATTAATTTATATTTGTACGAACATTGCAAATTCATTCCAGTTTTTATCTTACAGATTTTTATTAGAATTTCGGCAAGTATTATTTATACTTATTTAAAAAGAACAGTCAGCAGTTTTTCTATGAACAATTTCAATGTTAAATTATAGAAATTGGAAATATATTATATACCAGATATGTTGACAACGAATAGATATCGCATAATCTGTGTTTATTGAGTTTTTCATCTGTACCTTTTGATCAGGTTTAAAGTGAATTCAAGCTCAACGTTTACTGTATATTGATTTATTGTATTCAAATACGAAGCTTCCATTTTATAAATTTCATTTAATTTTTACTATTTATGAGATTGTTTTAGTGTTATATATAGTATATGTAGTATATATCGCATATAGTATATGTGATTTCAGATATGAAAATCGGCAACCTTAACAGTATAATATATATAAATAACGATTTCTAATAGTCTAATGTACTATTTTATTTGTTGCATACAACATCCGATCTATTTGAAATACGATGTCCGTGCCGTTACATTAATTTTCTATCAGGCTTAAATCAACATTTTTTATTGATTTTTTTATAATTTCTGTAATAAATAAATGGCCCCAGAAAAATTTAGATAAAAATGAATAACTCAATAGAGATATTGTTTAAAAAATTTTATTTACTTATTAACTTTTGTTCTATTGGATTTATTTGATGAGATATACTAAGATTATTTTTAAATACATATGGCTAGGATAAAAAATAATTGAATATTTAAAAATATAGATACTTCTTAGATATACAGATGTCATTGGTATGACGAAACTTATAATATCGAAATAAATATGATTATACAGATAAAAGATTGCAATTTTTTATTCAGCAATTAGTTATGATGATTTAAATATTTTCTTGTTACAATCTACTATTTGATAATTAAATAATTGTAAGGAATTAAAAATCTTGAAAGTACTGAATAAAAAATAAATTAATGTTTTAGTTCATAGTTCTTATGGAATACAAATATTTTAAATGTGCAACCTTTTTTATACATCAGGAAATTTATAATTTTTAGTACAATTATGGCAGTATAATTGGATTGATTAACATATGCAAAATTTTTATATATTATGTACTCACTATTACATTGTATTAGTATTAGTATGTATGAAGATATAGAATTGATGAGATTGAAAATAAATTTTAACTTTATGTTGTTCGTTCATTTTGAATCTAAAATCGCAAAATTATTAAAAATATTCTGCATTTCAATTTTATTATATATATATATATATATATATATATATATATAATTAAGTCGTATACAATTAAACAGAAATATTTGATGTAATTCAAATGATTTAGACAATTAGTCAATATATTTTCCTAAAATATTCTATTAAATCTTGATAAGAACAATCAAGATAATTATTGCTATTTTGTTATTTAGGAGCTTTTGTTTAATTATTATTCAGTGTGTTAAGGAGTTTAACGTGCCTATACATTCTAATTCGGGCTGTGATTTATTGGCGTCAATATATAGAGTGATTGGTGCAACTATTGTATGAGTTGAAGCTATAGATAATGAAGGAAAATGGTTTTGTCTTGATATATGAAATGTAGGTACTTTTGATGAGCTTATTTTATTTACTGTAAGTTTATAATTTTTAAGATTCTATTTATGTACAACTTTGTATACGTTTTTTATACACCAATTGTATTTAAATTAAAATATTACTTTTAACTTTAGAATAGCAGAAAAACAACGTAAAGTTTTCTCGTCGAATCTCAAAAGAAGTATCGAATTGTTAATTTTTATTAAATTGAAAATGCTATTTTAAGTATGTAATCGTAATTTGGAATAAATCTATTCTTGAATAAAATTGCATTCGTTACATTAATATTTTAACCCCATGGAAAAAAAAGCTTTATTCTACATACAAATATTGGATATCATTTTTTTTTCTTTCTTTATAATTATAATTTTAAATTAAAAATCATAATATCATCATGATATCACAATTTAATTTCCTTCCTATTATTTGGTACTAGATATTAACATATTATATGTTTAAAATTATTTTTAAAATTATTTGTAAATATCATGTTGAATTCCATTAAGTGAACATTATTTTCTTTACTGCAATATTTGATCTTTATTCGATCAATAAAAATCAATATCTTACGTTAGATGACCGGCTTTCGATAAAATTCTGTGATCTGTGATTATGTTTGGATGTCTATTGT
The DNA here is from genome assembly GCA_018883505.1 of Ceratosolen fusciceps. NCBI lineage: Eukaryota > Metazoa > Arthropoda > Insecta > Hymenoptera > Agaonidae > Ceratosolen > Ceratosolen fusciceps. Next base: position 745,014 of record RCIC01000029.1, read on the forward strand.
GAAGCTCCGAGTACCATATTGATGTCGAATAGTTTGCCAAATCACAAGGATGTATCCGGTCACCGTTCGTTACCCCACGAACGCAAGAGGAGAAAAATCATAAAAACTTTCTTCCCAAGGTTATTTTAATTTTATTTGCTGAATCGTTGCGTGCGTTTGGAATAACAAACATTCGATTTCGTGTTCAGCTCGGAAACTAGAACAACTATGGGACACTGCATTCTATTCTCAGTCCCAGCATTCAGATTAGCATTCCGTAAACTTACTGCCGAGACTTGATTGCTTCAGCTTTAACAAATTTCGATACCCAAGACTCGCGGTTGCAATCACTTACAATTGCATTACATGATAACTTATTTTAACGATTCACTACACTAGTCACTGAATTTTCCTAACAATAATGTCTAATTGTTTTATAAATATTCATCAGCACCTGCCATTTCTACGGTTTTCACTTAATTCATCGAATTCGTTTACATTCGGTATTCGCGACAGAGCACGTACGACGTATATTGAGATTTCGTAATAAGCTCAGTTCGTTTAATAAAATATTTTTATTTTGAATGGAGGACTCGTACGATACCTTCGGACATAAGAGTTCCATATTCTTAAAAAGAATGCAGGAAAATAGTATAGATAATAAAGAAGCGTTGGCCTAGCCACCGGAGAATAATTTAAATCTCTTAAACTTCAAGGAAATATAAGTATTGAAAACTAAATTGGTTACCATGTGCGAATACCGGGAATTCCAGCTGCCAAGCTGCTATCGATAAAATGTTGTCAAGTGGGACGATCAAGTACGTGAGCTTACGTTTGCATGGAATGCATCATTTATTACCAAATCTAATGAATGGGAATTGAAAAATAAAGAAAAAAAAATGAACCCTTCATTCGTGGGCTTATAACAATCTCTATTTATTTATGGCTTATTTTGTAGTTATTTTTTAACGTAGTAGATTTTCCTTAATTTGTTCGTCACGTTAAGAACGTTATGAATTAATAGTTATAAATGAAATAATGTAAAACGCTTGGATTATTTATGAAAGGTAAAAGGTAAATGAATGTCATCTTGGGTCGTGAGACGCTTATGGTATTAATCGCAATGTGGGAATAGTCATTTATTTCATACAGAATGCCTTATGCTTTATTCTGCTTTCGACTTTGAAACGCGAAACGTCGTTAGAATCCAAACGAATGATCGCTGATGAAAGCATCGTAACTCATAAGATACGTAAAATATAATTTTGTTTCGGAATAATTATTTGAGCGGTAATGCGCTTGTTGGCAAACCCTTCGCAAACAGGACATGGGAGTTAGTTGTATTAGAGCACTGCGCGATAAGGACGAGAGTTTTGTAAAATCTCGGGAAGGAATCTTGGGCGTGAGTAGAATACGTAGAATTTAAGCTTCTACGTCTCTTGGCTCGAATGGAGAATGTGTCAATAACAACGTTGTGATTTTTTTAGCCTCTAGCGATCTCACTTTCTCCTAAAATTGATGAGATTTCTCGATACGGACGGACGAACGCCCGGACATTTTCCAGAGTAATAAGCAGCTTTTTCATTCACAAGAAATTAATATTATAACTATAAAATCCATCTCATTTGTATTAGGAAATCTTTTAACGAGTTTTTTTTTTTTTTTAATCTGAATAAGGGCAGCAACCAGTCTTAGCCGAGCATATAAGATATAATAAACCTGGGTATATGATCATTTTATTCTAAATTATGATGATCTCATAACTATTGTTATTTCTCTGGAATGTAACTGACTAGTGAATATTACAATTTTATTAATATATAAAAAAAAGGAAAAGAATAGAAAAAAAGAGAAATAAAGAAAGAAAACTATAGCAAAAGTTTTAAAATAAATTCTATTAAAACTCCTTGAAAACATATTTTACTCTTCAAATGTGACGACATGCTCAACTACAAAGCTTTCCGTTAAAATTGTTTAAAGTATATAAATGCATTTTAATAATAAATTGACGTAATAATTTAATGATGTATTTTCAGATTTGCACGTATGTGTATACGTGTGCAACGTCGGATAATAAAAGGCACTCATGACAGCTTGTTATAATTAAATACTTCAGGATAAAATAATCGGAAATAAAATGAATTGTTATGCTATTATGAAATATTTAATCATAATAATTATAATATGAAATTTGAATAAATCAGCAATATTCATAACAGATATACTCTGTATTTATAAAAGTAAAATTGAAATACGTATTAAAAAAAAGAAAAAAAGAAAAAAAAAGTTTAAATTTAAAATACAAGTACGTCTGATCGCTAATAATTCAATATTTGCCTTCAAGCCGGGATTAACGAACAAGTACCCAAGCTCCACGTCTGATTGTAAAAATAATAATTAATATAAAAAATATAGATAAAGGAAACTAAAAAAAAGGCCATTAATTTGGTTGCATAAGCATTTAAAATATTTTATTATATCGAATAATGATGAATAAAATAGCTTTTGTACGAATAATTTGATTTTTTAAAGTAGCTTTTAGATCTAGTGCACAGAGAGATGCATGCACAGGTATGTATGTATGTACGTGTAAAATTGACAGATTTAATTTAGAAACTTTTTGCTTCAGCCGTTCTTGAGGTAAAGAGTGAAAAAAAATGGAAAGATGGAAGAAAATAAAACAGAGAGGATAAAGTTATAGAATGATCTAATCAGTAATATTGCCGACATCAGCAGTAGAGGAGATTAATTGCAGAGTGGCGTATACGTATGCGTATATACAGTGAAGTGCCTGGCGTATTCGATCCGGGCGCAATTCACCCTGCCACGCCTCGCACATACGTGGCTACCGCTCGGGGTCCGCGTTACAAAGGCGTCGGTAGCCGCCAAGGGGATGGGCTGGGGTAGAAGGAGTGTGAGAGAGAGCAAGTGGTGCAGTGGATTTACGAGGCGAAAGGGATCCAAAAATTAGAGGGAGTGTGTGTGTGTGTGTGTGAATGAGTGAGTGAGAGAGAGAGAGAGAGAGAGAGAGAGAGAGAGGGAGAGCGAGTGTGCCAGCGACTTGGTTGAGGGGGAGGGGGTAGAAAGAGGATAGGAAGCATCGTCTTCGATTCTCTCGATCCCGCCGCTGTTTCTCGACACCTCGCACCCCCTCATCGACCCCAGTAAACCGAGGTGGCGGCGGCGGTGGCATTGCGCTAGGGCTTGTCTTTGTTCTGCCGGTGGCTACGCTTCCCCACAGCTACTCGATCGAGTTTCTTTTTTGTTCCAGCTTGGCACCCAACCCACCCTCTCCCATACTATCGCGCTGAGGGACGACATTTGCTGGTTCGCTCCCCCCGAAATCTCGGGCTGACGCTCGCTCGGATGCTGACTTTCGCTAGGGGGAGCGGAGCCTGATGTGACACCGGTTTACATCGATCGCTACAAGTAATTCCATATAAAAGAAGATTAATTATTCCTGCCTTTTATTCGTGTATATATATATATATATATATATACATACACACACACACATACATCACTAAATTCCTCTATAATGGGCGTTCATGTGAACATTTTACGACGATCTCTTTAATTATTACGACTGAGGCTCAAGTCCAATTTCAAATCAAACTCCTCCTTTGCAATTTTATGGGATTTTTCAAAATTTCTACGACGCAAAGCTAAGAAATTTTTTCAAAAATCATTCTCATATTTAATAAGCTGACCTCCTTTCAAATATAAGAACATACTTTCATCTTTTCCCGATCTTTGGCCGTCTTTAATATTTATTACTATTTGACGTACTGCATCTGCATTTTTCGATTCCAATCGAAATAGTAATAACCCATATCACTAGTAATACATTTTTATAATAATTTTGTAATTTAAATGCACATATTGTTCAAAATTCAGATACCAAGTCCTTTCATTTTCTTTCTATTAAATATCTAGTCGGAATTAGGAATAAAAAAATCCACAAGATTTATACGAATAGAACAATCTACATAAAGTGATATTTCTGCGTCTTGCGCTCTACATTTCGTATTTCTCCTACAGCTCTCTGTATTTAAGTAGATATGTATAATCATAATAATTTTAATATTAGTCAGAAGTAGCTAGAATAATTTAACAATCTACAATGAAAATATTTGAAAGGGGAAATGGTTAATTATTCCATTATTTGAATAGGATATCAGAATGTGACTGTATCCCGATTGTAATAACTTATTGGTTCATTTGCTGGGGAAACACGAGGTTCTTGCGCATCCCTTGTATCTAGCAAAATTTCAATATCTCTAATTCTCCTGTAGATTAAATATTTTCATAGACTTTGACTTATTTTGCAATATTTCACGTACAAATAGTGTCGATTTCTAAATCGGTCAACGCTTATAAAAAAAAAATAAACAACAATATTACTTGTTGTACATTGGACTATCCTATTTGAGAATATAAATATTTAAATTACTAAACCTCTTTAATCATTGAACCAAAGTACTTATTAATATTTATAAAATTAAAAAACAAAAAGTTTAAAATATTCGGCACATTTCTTATGAAATTATTTAGCATCGATATTATCAAGAATTAAGATAATGAATTGAACAAGTCTTATCAGTTTGTTGCTTCAAAATGATGCTCTACATTATTTATTAATCGTTATTGCTCTTAATATTATTATGATTACTTATCTTACGTATTAATTATTCGTATCGGCTAATCAATACATAATTAGTATTTTTCAATATATTACATAAAATACGTACAGAATACTTGATCATACTCTACTCCTCTTAAATCTACTTTAATCTTATCTTCTTATCTTCGTCTCGGTCTTTAATTGAAGGTCCTTTACGCCCGCTTTTCTTGCTATGACCTCATCCTCTACTCTTTTATTTTTCATTTTATTTATATATCTTCCCGCATTTCTTAATCTATGTCTCTTAATTACTTTTAAAATATTAGGCGAATTTACGGGTTACTCGGACATACAATTTTGTAATTTAATATATTTTGTTTAATGCTAATTCTTTTCTGCTATAAATCTAATTTAAGTATAATTTAAATTGTTTGATGCAATCTCAATGTTAACAAAATTTGACTTTATTAATTAAAATTTGTAGACTCGCATTTTTCACTAAGAGGCATTTAATTTAATTCATTTATTACTTAATACATAATGTATTATTTAAAAACGTGGATATAGTAATCCATGTTTAAATATATTAAATTATTTTCTTATATGATAAAGTCTGTTTTAATTTTATATGTTATTAATAATAGTTAAATATTATGAATACCCTTAGTCGTCAAATCTTTATATTATTATAATATTTATACAAATACAATATTATACTATAACATTATATCGCTATTTTTCTTAATTGCATAATTTTTAAATAGATTAACTTCAAAAATTGTTTTTTTATCTATAAATATTTAATAAGAATATGTTATTGTAAAATTTGTATAGAATTTTTTAATTTAAATTATAATTTTAATTTCAATTTTTTTTTATTGAGGTGCAATTCACTACCGTCGTATATAATGTTTACAATTGTTTAAAGATATGTGCATTACATAAATATTATATTGCAATGTATTGAAATATTGAATATATTGAAAATATTGAATTGGTATTGAAAATATTTCTATACCACCAATATTTTTATTTATTATAATATGAAGACGTCATTTCTCAATTTAGCACTTTAAGCTATTTAAGATAACACATCTTTTTTTTCATTTAAAAAGATTCCCATTAATGAAAATAATTATAATCTGTCCCTAATACTAATACCTTCTGCATTGTATATGTAAAAAATGATAAAAATGTATGGAAAAGTTCCTACTGTCATAACGAGGTTTTATAATCATGTGTTATTAAATAAATGTATAATGTTTATATACTAAATATAAACATTATATTTTTCAATGTAAATTATATTATAATATTAATATCAGAACGTATAAATTTTTTAATATTGAAAACATATTTCCGATGACCCGATATGTGCATGAATAAAATCACGTTATTGGTTTTAGAATAAAAGGAATGTGGTAAATATGGTGCCATCTAAAGTAAATAAAAAATTCTTTTTTTATATAAGTAGGCTTCGTAATTGTAATTTATTTGTAATGAAAAAAAATGTATTTATTGACTTATTCCAGAAATATCCAATTAAATAAAATTTTTATACTTTAAATTTAAATTTTTTATGTAATACGAATGAATATGTACGTACTCTTCTGAATCTTGAACATATTATTATCACTATTTAATTTAAATTTTTTGTTTTTTGTATTTTATTGCAGCGCTCATGTAATATATTAATTAATTATCAGGCAAAATATTATTTTACTTTATTTTTCAATTATCGTAATTTCAAATGTCATAAAAATAAATTTTTATTACGTAAATAGATCTTAGTCCTTCTGAATTTTAAGGACGTTAAGAAATTTAAATAAAAATAAGCATACCTCGTTCCATTTTATTGAACCATTAATTATACATACAATTATAAATAAGACAAAAATAATGTACAAGGAATAAATAGAGTTAAAATATGAATAACTTGAATATTTTCGAGTGTTTGAGTTTTTATAACTAACGATTTATCTTCTTTTTGTTCAATGTACATCTATTGTTTAGATATACATTTAAAACAATTGTACTTTTGGAAATATAAATAATATATTCAGTGTATAATTCATTTCAATAGTATTGAAATAATATTTATTACCTATAATGTATTTTAAAAATTGTAATTATTTTACTTGAAGTAATGACATATTAAGAATATTGTTATTAGTTAATAATGTTTGAATAATAATTTCTATTAATGTAATAAATAGTAATTATCGAACTATTATCAAAGCTTAATAATTCAGATTTAACGTTTTATTAAAATTTTTTTAGCGATCTTATATTTTTTAATTTTCCACAATATTTAGCTTAAAAAGAAAATAACAATGAATAACAATATCAATAAATAACATTAAACGATCAAATTTTTATTTAGCTCTTTCTGTAAGTAATATAGAATAATATCGAAGTTCAAAGAGAGATAAGAGAATTTTATTTTCCAATAGAACTAGTGATCTGACATCACTAGACAGTTCAGACAATTAAAATATTAGGCAATTTTAACAGAGTAAGTGAGGTTACAAAATCAAATCGCCAGATTTTCAGGGAGTTCCTAGCCACTAAATATATTGGTTGGGATAGATTTCGAATGAATGTGTCATAGATAGAGAGCAATATGGACAGGTAGAATTAGCACGTTGGGCTATTCAGTCCGATAGATAGATCACGTTAGACGATAGAAACTATAGAGTTACGAAACCTATTGAAAATCGGATCACCCGTAAGAAATGCTATGTACCGAACATCGAATAAGGATATCTTATGCATGAATATCGATGCAGTAAATTCGGAGAAGATATTATTTATTTATTTATACTATCCATAGATATTTAGTTAAATTATTGAAAATTGTAATTCTTATTATCGGCTTCCACCGCATATCATCTATTACTATTGCATGTTTAAACTAAGGTCTGTATTATGTATTTTCAAGCTGCTACTGAAAAATATAGCGCTAGTAATGTCCAAAGGTGACAAAGTTTTAATAAAATTAAAAGATATTACCTGAAAACTGGAAAGAAACCTTTTTTACTACTACAATAAATAAAATAGATATTTCATCTTATCGAATGAACGAAGGGTTTACCTACAAAATTCAAGACATTTTCATTAATACTCTATTATCATTTACGTAACAATAGAAAATATTAAGCCTCCTTCAGAAGCCAATGTTTTACATAAATATTTAAGTATACAAACTATAGTTTCCATGACTACAGTTTATGTGAACGCTGCTTTTACCTCTATTTTAATAGAATCTTTAGAACAAAGCAGATGTATAGGAATATCTGAAAGGAAAGGACGATACTAATTTAATACTATTATCAAACAAAATTCGTAATATATAGGTTTATTCCTTAATAATAAGAATGTTTAGGGGCACATGAGGTAAACAATGAGTGTTTCTAGTGCTTCATAATCAACATATAATAAGATCGCATTAATAGGCACTAAATCACATATGCTCGAACTATCAATTTACAGATTTGAAGTCATATTCATTTTAATAGTATTTTATAAGAAAGCGCATCCATGTCTTTTGGGGAAATTTTTGATATTAGTCGTGATAACGATACTCTTAGTTATTCAATTCATCATTCCAGTATTTTTTTTTAAATAAATTTTTTTTTTCTAGCTACTTCTGATTCTTTACAATTTCTTTAAGTACTGGACGATTGCACGTCCTTTTTCTTCGCTTTTCTTTCTTCTATCCATAAAAGCCACCTTAGCCTTATTTCAGTTATTAATAATTCAATTTAGTCTTAATAATATAAAGCGATATGTAATAATAAATTCATAAAGATACATACTCTTCTTACATATTGTGTATATTATTTTTTTTTACTCGTTTAACATTATTATAATTTAAGAAAAAATTCATATAATTCTAAAAGTCATGGTACGTTCTCTTATATTTCATACAGTTTTATTTTTTTATGAAATTTATTGACTAATAATAGTACAATAGATAAATGTTTATTTTTGTATAAAAGATAAAAGACAAATGTATATGAAATAAACTGTGTCAATTGTTATCACAGCACAGTTAAATTATTTAAATATTTCCTTACTATCTCTTTAAAATCTCAATATTTTATTTTTCCGAATCGAAATAATTGTTATGAATACAATTTGCACTAGTTATTAACAAAGCATAAGTGTTATTAATTTTTTAATTAGTTTATTTTATACTGAACATTTGAATACATATATGTAGGAAATTTATATATTATTAAAAATATTTAATTTTGCATTATAAATATGTTTTCAGTATATTTCAATGTATATTACATATTTTTATATATAATTATGTAAAATCAATATAAATTACACAAGAAGAGATTTTTTAGAGTTTTCAAATTAAGCTTGTTAATATTTAATATATTAAATTATAACGAGCATTATTTATAATAGTAAACATTTTTGACAAAGAATGAATATTAATATTCAGGATGGAAGTTTATTAGACGTGTTTTTATTGGAAACTAAAAAACAAAAAAAATGAAATACGGTAAAACCATAATGAATTAAAACATATTTTACAGGAATATTAATATTATAGGGAAAGTAATTGCGCTGTGAACTTGTCTCTGATCGAAAACAATAATCATCGAAGTCATATATGATTGAGATGAAGGTTGTCTGAGCCTCCGAGAAGACTATGGCGTTTATTGCTGGAGAGTAGATAGAGCTTGACAGAATGCTTGTGTTCAGGGAATGAAAGTGAGCAGTTCTACTTGTGCTGAGAGGATAGAATTCCTCTTACAGTAGGTGCAAAAGACCTTTTGGAAGTGGTCCAGGAAATATCGACTCTCAGGGTCGCCAATACTGCTCTTCCGTCAGACTACAGAATAGAACATACAGCCACATATGGAAATAGAAGAGTCCTCTGCTAAGTAATTAATAATTATTAATAAAAGTTAAAATCTGAACGGCCTCTTATTAAATTAATAATACAAATAATTATTCAATCAAATAAAAACAACAAATAAAAAAATAACATTTTTTTATAGAACAGCAGATCAGTAATGAATATCGTTATTAATGCAGAAAAAAGTAAATACAAAGCTATGTGTAATATTCTAAAGATAAATTATTAACTTAATTCATTATTAAAGCAGTTGTTATTATTTAAAAGCTCGTTCCATTTGAAAATTTAACTTTAAAATCAATTATTCAAGTAATAAATGTTACTTGTATAGTTAAATTGTACTGTATAAATATAAATATTAATCCATGTGCAATATAGTATCTGATATTTTAATATTAAAAGTTATTAAAAATTTGTTTCATTTTATTTTTTGAGATGATAAGCCTATTGTTGGAATATATTAAATTCATTAGGTTTTTAAAATACGTCAACTTTTAATTCTTTAATGAAAATTCTGAAATTGCCATTCGATCTATTTTTAGTACAAAAACAACTCCGAATCAAGGAAGGTCATTGTCATTCACGGATAGTCCCACACAATCATTTACAACACGGATTTCTAGCCATGCATTTGAATAGAATTTGGTATTGCTAATGTTCAGAGAACAAATGCAATTTCATTTTGATTGTAATTAGTAGTAGTACAATTCACTTGGCAGGCAAATATGCCAATAAAAGGGTAGCATTTAATGTATTCTGAATTAAAATTTCAATTGATTAATTAACTATTTTGATTGTATTTATTAAGGATTTATTATTTAATATTCTAATTCTTTAATAATTCATAATGATTGAAAATCTAGTATAACTATTTTATTAATTCTTAATAATTACAACAAAAATATTTATTAAAATTATTTATTATACTATTATTATTCAAATGAAGTATTATTTTTGTAATAATAATAATTTATTCATACGGATAATACATTTTTTATTTCTTACTAATTGTATAGAAGATTATTTGTAAATAATTACTCATCATGCAGAATACTGTTTGACAATTACGATAAAATATAAAATGTTCAATTTTAGTTCCTTATGATAGCTATAGTTAAGTTTATATATATATATATATATATTTTTTTTTTTTTCGAATATTAATTGAAATACATCAGTGTATGGCACACGGGCGTGTGTTTGTATAATAACATTCAACACAAATTGTAAGTTATAAAATAAGTAAAAATTAATTTCATTTTATTGTATAGAATCATAAATAATTTAACAAGAATAATTTGTTACACAATTGGCTTTCGAATCATGTACATAGATTTAAAGATTTAAATATATTTTGTTTAAAAATTTTTTCCTATAGAGAATCGGTACTCATCAGTAAGTATATCAATATTTATATAGTTTCTTAATTTTTCATTAAATATCATATATATCATAGACTAAACGAAATATTCATAGAATTTATTAATTTTTAGTAACAAATTTTTAAAATAATGAACTTTTATTTTAAACATTATTTAAATTAAAAAGAGAATTAAAATCTAAGTTAAAAAAATTGTGTATAATACAATATTTATTTTTAATCTACTTTCTTATTTATTTAAGATTAAAATCTCCATGAATTTTTATTTAATAGGAATCCAAACAATAGCTAGGTATTAAATTTCTGAAATCTGCATATACTTTTAGTCCTTTTAAAGCCATAATTGAGAGGTAGCAGTAGAGAAAAAGCATAAGTTTTGTAAAATAAATATGTATAAGTTCATACAAAATAACAGACAGATATTTAAATATAAAATTGTTTTGAAAATTCTAAAAATGATCAATACTTAAAAAGAAAATTGTGTAAATTTTTCAACTTTAAAATATTCTTATAACAATATCTTGGATTACTTATAAATAAGTTAAGAATAAATAGATTGATGTTTTTTTATTTATTTAATTTATTATGAGAAGATATGATTTTTTATTCAAATTCTATTTTTATTTAGCTAAATATTATATTAGAAATTGATAACTTTATACGAATTACCTTACATAAATATAATGCATAGTATTTCATAGTATAATGTAATTTACTATATTGGAATTATTTTAAAAATGATTTGTATTGGAATTCTGATATTTTTAGACCATTTTACGTTTCGGCTTAGAATGTATAATTTAAAAAGTGATAGAGGGTGACACTACAAGGAGCAGAGCGGAGTGCAAGTAAAATGAACAGATGGAACAGTAGTTGGCCACAATGGTGATAAGATTTAAGAGGAGTAAACCAAATAGGCATTAATTAGAGAATGAATGATCACTGTTATTGGATATGTGGAGTTGAACAATGAAAATATACATTTGATATTGTAATGCTGCATGATGAAACTATTTAATACTGCTCTTATTGTATAAATTTCTGTGTTTTCGTGTACGCACAGTATATTGTTTGAATTCGTAATAATTTAAAATTCATGAAGATTTTAATTTCAATCTTAAATAAAATGATAAAGTAAATTAAAAATAAAATAAAAGTATCGGTACTGTGCACTGCTCTCTATCAATTTTTACTTGGCTTATATCATTTTCAGAACATTACTATTTAATGAGTAGGTATTTAACTACGGTAACGGAACATGACGTTTGCTTACTTGGCACTTTCAGTTTGACTGAGTTTTGTAGTTAGAATAACTAGATTCTCGTCCCTAGGGATCGCTATTCTGCAAATAGCGATAACATAAAACATATCATATCGTATTAAAATGGTTCGATAAAAATATTGCAATTTCCTATTAATAGAAAAGCATTTTTTCTTATATAATACATTGCGTGCAGAAAATGTTATAGGTATTTATAATCTCCTTTGGAATTTCTTCCTCTACGATATGTCCTCACATCGTTATGTTTTATTATTGTTAATTGAAGTTACATAAGCAATTATTAATAAACTCTTATTGAATCTAAACTTTTCAATATATTACTGTAGAAATACAATAATATCATTTCAATAAGTCTGCCTCGAAAGAAGTACAATGCACTCCGGTGCATAATTTAAGCTTCGAACAGTATAAATTTTACATAATAATATTTGAAAAATTAGATATTAATTAATGTAAAGTAAGATATTGCATGAACGTATTATTTTACTATTCATATTCATATATATTTGGAAGTCGATTTTCTTTTAAATATAAAGCTTATACAATATTATATTCGAATATATAATTTTTTTTTTTTTTGAAGATAAAGTTTGCTGCAATTGTAATAATAGAAACGAGATAATAGAAAAATCATTAAAACAAATTGATGATCTCGAATGTCTAATATTCAAATTTCGGGATGATCGAATACAAAATTGAAGAAGTTGACAACGTAAGATAATGAAACAAAAAGTGAAAAAAAAAACGAGATGCAGATGCGATGTGTAGCATACATGTGTTTATTTGTGACCTATAATACGGAGGTCGTGGTATAAAGTGTTACGGAAAGGAAAATTTGAGTAGATTAGAAAATGAAGATTAAACAACTATTGGAAAAGTAAATAAATAACGACGAGCGACAGAAGGAAAAGTCTCAGACTCTATTACGGAATATAAGTAGTAACTAATATTTTACCGAGTAACTATGAAATTACTAGAATGAAAATTAAAAATTACAATAGCTTTTCCAAGTAAAAATATATAATATATAACTATTTGAGCTTATGATATGATTGGCTTCAAAAATAAAAGATTTAACGGCATACGAATATGTGTATATGCATATATTCGAGATATATCTAAATATGTAATAATTTTCTACCTTAGGATATTCTCTATGCGCGAAAAGTTTTAGCCCCGCAAGCCCCTTTATGAATTTGGAGTGCATCTACGAGTGCACCACTTTCATCCGGCTTACCCATTTCTTCGAACCTTTCTACTCCGGTTTTATAAATCTACGCGTCAAAGAGAATCTTTTGACACGCCGAAAGGGTATGAGCTGTTTTGAAACAGAATGGTTTATATAACTGTTACAAGGCGGAAAAAAAATAATAAAAATAACCTCTCGGCGAATATCTCAAAGAATTGTTTATTATCAATTCTGGAAGAATAATTTCCCGTAATATGGATGGTAATTTCATGCTAATATTGGGGCTTATATTACAATGGGGCTTAAAACAAATTGGCATATTATATAAGAATGGGCCAATCTTTTGTTCTAGCGTTCACCTAAGCACATATGCGCTTTCTCATAACGAATCGATCCATTTCTAATTGCGAACTTGCTTAATTACGAACTGAACCTCCTCCCATGTTCTTTCTACGCGCACTTATAATAACCCGCGCTTATTATCTAAATAATATTTCTTAGTAATACGCGCCGATAAGATATTTATTAATTATAGTAATCTAATATTTCAACAGAGATAAGAAAATATAATGTGTAATAAATATCAAATAAATAATGTTCTTAAAATATTTAATACATCAATAAAATTTTATTCATAATAAGATAAAGAAATCAATAGAGGAGATATAAAGAAACGCTATTTTAAAAATAAGAAGAATGAGCATACCGAGGGCAGATGAAAATTTCTAAAGCCGATTATAGAGATTTTAATATCTCCTGAAAAGGATAAGAATGTTTTTGCTAGTTTGAGCATTTAAAATTATAATATTAAAATAACATTTATAAATTTTACAGTTTAAAACTTAAAATTACCGGATATTCATTCACCTGCATTCATTAATTCAATAATTCAAGGACAAATGGAATAATTTTATCATGTTTATTTATAAATAATTACCAAATTTTTTTATAAAGAAATATTATGTTTTCCATTTATCGTATTTATTTATTATTTTTAAATGAAGCCTCTGACCATATTGTATAATCTCTGATTTATAAGATTAATAAGATTTTATTTTCCGTTTTTGCAAAAATAATTTTTTTTCTGTAATACAGTTGATCGCAAAAATAATCAAGAAAAATTAAACGTTAAATCAATACAGGATAATATTAGTAGTAAAGAATGAATGTATTTAGATCATTTAAATATAAACAAATGTATCTTGCAGTGTAATGTATCTGCAATGATAAAAATTACATCGGTATATTATTATTATCAAGTGCGAAAATTTTCGTACATAATATCATATAATTGACTAAATATATATTGCGCTAAAATATTGTGGAGAGAATTTATTTTGAATATTAAATTTACTATAATTCATGGAATTACAGACATTCAGTCATATCAAATACATCTCTAACATTTGTGCTTCAATATCATTACAATGGGCATTGTTATACTAAAGGTAATTCGAGGTTGTTTAATCCATTTGCTGTTAGTACTTATAATTGAACAATGTCAAGAAGTAATTTATTTCTGACAAATAAAATCTATAGTTTTGTTATTATCATATTACAACATATAGAAATCTGGCATGACCTTAACCGATAGTTGTATTAAAATAAATGTTTGATAGGGTGGGACGAAAATGCTCTTACTCTAAAAGCATCACTGCCATTCAGAATTTCTTTGGAGATCTACTTACACAAAGAATTTTCAGCCTTATACTTATAAAATACTTTAGCTTGATTTTCTTATGACTTTCTGATCGCTTTTGTAATTCTTAATGTCACTATCGGCGTTCATTGATATGTTGAAAAAGTCTGAGCATGGTTTAATCATTAATCACGTTTTATAAGTAACAAAAGGCCAACAAATTGAATTGCAAGATTAATGGTCGTACGTAATATAAGAAATTGAAAGATCAAAATAGAAAATAGTTTTATATTAATTTTACATTATTAATATAAAATAATTGTAAGGCGAAATTTCAGTTACATAGGTATATTAATTTATACTCATTATATTCAATGAATTATACAAATATTAAAGAATTTAAATAAACTTAATCGTATTACTTTCCGAATAAATTCTTTGAAAGAAAAAATTCTAGCGTAGACGTCTGTCAATTGATTTTCATACAAAAGAATTCAAAATGAAACTGCTAGTAATGATGGAATTAAAACCGTGAACTTAAATATTCGTAATTTTTATTTTATATTTAACAGAATTTTTAAATTTATTAATTACCTAATGAAGTGAGTAATTTAAATATTACTATATTATATACACGATTGCCCTTATTCTATCAAAATATAATTAAATTAGCTTTCATTTATAAAAAATTAATACGTTATTAATAAAGCTACTTTGAACATTTTTTATTACTTTACAATTTTTTAAATATGAAATGTAGTAACAAAAAAAAGAAAATGAAAAATTGAAATATATTTTAACGAAATGAAATTATTATTTTAATATTTCAAAAGGCCAGTACATAATTCGTTAATAATATTTTTTCGAAAAATCAGTTTTTTTTATAAAAGAAAGAATAAATTATAATTGTTCGCTGTAATCTAAATGCTTATATATTTTAATAAAACGTATGAAATTAGTTAATCGATTTGTAACGATAAGTCAACGATTGCGACGTGGGGGGGGGGATACCGTTTCACAGCTTGATGTAGTTGGCAAGGGTCAGCCTAAGCGAAGGAGACATAATAAAGCTATCATCTGTAATGATTTACAGATCAGTCTCGGATTCAAAATACTTTTACTCGCAAATTCATGAACGCAATACAGAAAATGTAGAATTGCAAGAAATCGTATTTATTATCGTACTTTCTTCAGGATATTATTCATGGATTAGGATTTTAAAAAAAGTGGAACGAAGCTACATAAAGAGAAGAACTGTAAATGAGTTTCTTCTATCTCTGGTGAGATGGATCCTACATTACAGGAATCTTTTGCAGAGTCTGATCTCAGAGCAAGTAGCTATCCGTGAACCTTCTAAAGCGGATGACTAATTTCTTTCCATTTATTCTTATTTATCTATTCATTTTCTATGTACAGCTCTTCAGATCTATCTTCCTCAAGATATTCTTGATATTTTGTAATAAGAAACATTAGATGATTGAGGGATAGAAACTCCCAGTGGCGTTTTTAACGACTATGTCCATCTGCTTAAATTGAATGTCATTATGGGTTCATAACATGCTACAGAGATGTGTATGCCAGTTTAACGTTTTATATTCTGCTAGAATTTTCAACCTATTAAGGAGCTCGAAGATGGACGAATAAAATACCAGAGTCAACTGGTGACAACATTGCTAATAGCAAGCAGCTCGGCTGGTCTATTCACCCACCCCAGTGAGCTTGATTTCCACATTCTGTTAGGAGCGACGCGATATTCATTAATTATAATAAGTACAAATATTCGTGACTTGTGTACAGTATTCCAATGGGTAAATGAGATATCACCTAGCCAGAGTTGGAGTTGGAGTTGGATAGCATTCAAGAATACTATGCTGAACAATTCGATTTACATACATTCTGCTCAATCACGCAAATCTAGAAAAAGTAAAAAACAGTAAAAAAAAGTGATTGATTTTACTATTGCTTGAATTTTATCTCTTTTAATATTTTCAGTTAATGAATACCGATATGATTTTTGTGTAAATGTATTGATTCTTATTTCTCTATATGCTTTCGTTATTTATTGTCCATTCGTGTTAACCAGGTATTTCGTTAAATACATAGTACATCAGTGTATTAAAAGCTTTATAAAATATTATAAAATATTAGTAAATCTTATTAGCTTTATATTTTAAAAGGTTTACTAGAATACAAAATAAAAAAAAAAAAAAATGAAAAGAAGAAACAACGTCGATTGGTTTGTATGTAAATATTCTTTATCTAATGTAAAACAAAATGAAGCAAAAGTAAATCAAAGTTCATTTATTTGATGATATTGTATTTGTTCAGAAAGTCAAATGGAAGAGACTAGTAAATAAAAACTAAGTTACGACAGCTAGATTGAAGCTACAAGACCAGAAAATAGAACCTGCCGGAAACAAGAGAACTTTGGCGAGAATCTTCTAAGCAAGTGCCTAGTATGAAAACTTTAGGGCATACCCTACCTGAATCAAAGAATTACAAATGTCTGAAAGTAATCTACACTTACGTGTACCAAGAGAGAGGGATAGCGAATAATGGAGTGAACAGAAAAGTAAATAGATTTGAGTCAAAAGAATGCTTTTTATGCAAACTATGAGTTAGTGGCGTAGTATTGTAGAAAAATTTATTTTTATCGACACATAAGAAATTTTAATTGTTCAAGTGCAAAAATAATCAAATTTTTCAAATTCTAAACCTTTGATTCTATAATATAATAACTATATTTCTCTTTAGTTATTGACTTATTTCGATGGACGAAGAGAAAATTGACGCTAAAGAAGATTATACCGATTGGTAAAGTATTTTTAAAGGATTATCTTCTTCTGAAAAAGCTTATTCAACCTAGTATTCAACATATTAATTATTATAGTATGTTTTACATTCCATTGCGCTTTTATTTATTATATTTCTTATATTGACATCGGCTGTCACTTATTCATCATAAATTCTATTTTTAAAGATAAAATTAAATTATTAAAATTATTTGCACTCAACATTTCTAAATATTGTACATCAAATGGGGAATAAATTTATATTTTCTGTCTTCTGTTGCACACGAAAGAGTTAGAAAAGTCGTACTGTAGTACCGAGAGCAATATATCAGAGCAGTCAGCTTTCGTTATAACGAAATTCGATGATATACACGAATGAAGGTTATAAACCAATTGTGAAATTATAACGATATACATATCATATAGATGTCGACTGTTATGTAGTCAAAAATATTTCTCGGTTCGGCGTAAAAATCAAGCATTTCTACGACCGATCAAGGTCATATAATTTTGAATAATCGGAAATACATACAAGATAGTGGCCACATGCACTTTCAACGTAGTTTGTAGTACAATAATTATTGATCGCTTATTCATTTATAATAAAATTTTATGTTTAGAGTGCTTAAATTGAATTAAAAAAAGAATAATTAAATGAATATAAAAATTTACCATAGACATAATGATGCAATAATATTTATTGCTTCAGTCTTGTATCTTTTCATTTTATATCATTATATGTTCTATTTCTATATCTGATATTTACGCTATTACTTGCATATTGGAAATTGTAAATTTTATATGTAATCGAGAAAAGCCTCTGTTCAAAAGTATTGAATAAAACACTTAATAAAAAAATTATTAATAATACGAAAAATTAAAATTTTTTATTATAAAGTAATTCTTTAGTGATATTATTTTGTGGATTTATTTTAATGTCAATAGATGAATTTGGAAACTATTATTCCAAATAATATCGACACTTTATTTTCGTTAACGGTTAACGGTTAGTTTTAGTAATGGCGGATTAGCCTAATCTGGGAAAATTTGACAATATATTTTGCTCAGGTAGCGAAAGCCATTAAATTGGAAGCTAAAGATAATTTTATAATCCGTAATATAGATTCCATTGAATTTACTTTCAGTTATACTTTAATGTAATTTTATTGATTATGAAAATAAGAAAAAGATTTTAAACACATTATTTATGCAGGGAGCATCGAACATCGTTTTCTCAGTACTTTAAATAAGTATTCTATTAACTTTTTTAAACTGAATACCATATTCTTTATTGTAAAAGAATGAAATATTTGTAGGATTGACTGCATTGAAGTAATATCAAGAAATATAATGGAAAAAGATAATTAATATAAGAAATTCAAAATCTATGTTTGAACTAATTTTTATTATTTATTAGCCAGGTTATCATTGTTAATAATAGATGAAATTATCTTTTACAACTGTTTAACAATAATTTAAATTGACGGTGCTTAATATACATTTCCTTTTCATCAGGATTTCACTTTTTTTACACTTTTCAAAATTTGATATTCTGTTACTTACAATATTATTATGAAGAATCTTTTTTTCTTTTAATACGTATGTAGAATATAATAAAAAAAATTTGTTTATAATTCGTATGAATGTATAAAATAAACATAAGTTTTAAAATACATATGCTTCGCAGTCGTGGTTGCTGAAGCTGTTTCTCGTCGTCGGCGTCGTCCCGATTTATTAGAAAGACCGGCGGGTGGTGGTGGTGGTGGTGGCGGTGGAGTAGGAGGAGGAGGAGGAGGAGAATCCTCTGGCTGTTAGAGAGCCGAAGATCTCGATGATGGCGGAGCTTAATTATGCGTTAGATTAGCTTCATTAAAACCAGTACGCTCGCTTCAGTCTCACTTGCAGTCACTTTCTAAAGCCAGCACGTTGTAACATGTCTTCTTAAGTAGACGAGTTTTAATGGGGGCCACATGTAATTGGTATAAATTAGTTCATAAATATTTTCTTCTGTATACTTATTTTACGTAAATTAAATAAATTTAAATAATTCGTTCTCCTTTTTATACAAGCAATAATGCCAAATATATTATACTTATACCTTTTGTAGGTAAAGAAAGAGAATTCTCCAGAAAGTGTGATCCAATGAATCTAGTCGGAAATTTATTTCTAAGCGACTTAAGAATACCCGAAGACAATGATAAATGTTTACACTTCTTGCCGAAACTGAAAGTTGAAGACGCTTGTGCAGATTCAGTGCACATATTACTCTACAATTTAAACTTTAAGAATAACTTTAATGCATTATCTTACTTCCGCAATATTCATTTTTCTTCTATAATAAAATCGCTAGGGGATATATTGGGAGGCTATAAGCAAATATCGTGTGAATACATTATTAATCTGATTAACAAATTGGCTTGTTATTCTTTTTTTTTTTACCCTTACACTTTCTTTATTGAAAATGATGTTCAAGGAACTTTTGATCCTGTTGTCATAGCCAACGCGTGTGTATATGTGCGTATTATGCATTTCGATCCATAGCATAAATAAGAGAAATTGTATTCGTTAAAAAAATTTATGATTATATTTTCGGAACTACGAATATATATTTAGTACGTGTAATAGAATTTTAATTTCTAATTTTCATTCTAACTGAATAATACTTAAAGCAATGAATGAATAGATAAAAAAAATCTATATTTATATATTCTATAATCCACTCGATAAATGCTCTGTATAATATTTTAATGAAAGTTTTAAAAATAGTGGTATAATGTTTTTTATATTAAATTCCGACCGTCATATAAAATATAATTTATTTTGATTAAGATATACTAATTGAGAGATTGCATTAATTTTTTTAACCCTGTTTGTTAAGCCGTAAACTTTTTCAATTAAATATTTAAAACTATGTTATAATCGACAGAGTAATATTTTATAATCTATATTAAGATATTTGAGATTCGATGTACGAGGTTGATAAATCTGTAGTAATTTCTATGTGTATAAAAATAGTATTAAGGAAAATAGAAGTAAAAATTGAATTAGAAGGATTGTAAAAAAGAATTTTCAAAAATTTAAATCGATTCTTCTGACCTTAAATGACAATAATTGCTTCTGAACCATATAGTTTATCTAATCTTGGCTGAGTAAAAATGTTTATTAGCTCATTTGATCGTTTCTCAAGTTATTGAAATTTAAATTTAAAAATTACGAATGATTGCTTTTAAAATACGGTTTAAATTACATACTATTTAAATTAAGGTAAAATTTTAAAATTAAACTCGTCGAAATAAATTTGTACTTCAAAATATATAAACAATGTTCAGTAAGCACTTGAATGTACTGCAAGAATTTTCCAACGTACCTCTAATAGGAATTAATTAATAGTTTTATTAATAGGTTTATGTATGTGTGAAATATAAGTAATAACATTTCTCGTAATATTTTCGTAGCACCATTATATAAGAAACCGGAAGGGACAAAATCTTCTCGGCTAATCAAAGCTACGTTAATATTTTTAATCAAAAACTAATTATCTTGTATAAAAATTATATACAATTGAAAGTGAAGAGGAAATTAATTGTTACTGATTATTAAATGTGAATTATGTTTGATATATAGAAATTTAAAATTTGCGTATACAATGTCTTTTCAGTTCCTTGTTCCAGATACATGTTCAATTAATTATAAATTGAAAGATTATGAGGCTAACGTAAACTTATGTTGAAATGTAAATTTTCATTAATTAATTATTCTTCAAAATTCAGTTTTATGAAAAAATGGTATATTTTTTATTTATATTAAATATATAATAATTTCTTTTTATATAAAATATAATTTAATGTTATTAATGCATTTTAAACAGACAGCTTTAAAATTACGTATTATATGATATACGTAATTATTTATTTTTATTTAATATTCTTAAATTTTAGATGTAATTGCTAAAGCTTCAAATCTGACGAGTTTATACATCCCTTGAGTTTTTTAATATCAGACCTTCTAAAAATAAATTCGTTTACTATTCTTATGTCGATAGGTCTAATGAGTTATTTACTTTTCTCAAAAAACTTTAAATACATCCCATATATCCGCGCGCAATGTCTATATTTATGAATCTACAAATATATAGTAATAAAGTATAAATAAATTTTTATCTACTAATTTTTGAAACAGAACATAAAAAAATAAATCTTTATATTTTAACGATGAATCTTTTTTTTTTAATTTTAAAGTTAAGTAAATAACATATTGCATTAAAAATATTAAATAATATCATTAAATGTTAATTCATGTTAAATTGAGTGGCTTAATTTTTGTTATAATAAAAAAAAACATTATTTTTAAATTTTCGCTTAAAAGGCTAAATGGCAACATTCATTAATTTTTATTTTTCTAAATGAATTTTCAGTACATATTAGATAATATATATATAGATAATATATATAGATAATATATAGATAATATAATATAAATTAGATAGCTATGGGTTTCATTTATTATTTGAATTTATTTCATAAATGGAATTATATAAATAAATTAATGCAATTTGTAAGTAAACAGTTTTCTAAATCAAACAAAAATCTATTTATAAAATCCTGAACAATGAGAATTATGTAAAATAGAATTGAAGATTGTTAGTTTATGCGAATGAAAGATTTCTAATTATGTGAAAGAATATATTAAGATATGGAATCAACATCACAAATAATAGATAATATAAACACCAAAGTAATCACGCACCTCTACTGCGTTCGCTCCATCTTTATGTTTTTCAATTATTTCCGTATATTGCTTAGTTATGTACAACTTATTTAATATAGTTTCTTTCTATATTTATTTATAACGTGGTATTATAAATACTTGTACATTATTTTATCATTATTTCAATCATAAGAAAAATTAGATAAGTTATATACAAGATTTGATTGTTAAAACATTTTAAATATCGAGATCTTAGTATCTGATTTTATTAATTATTAATTTTTCTAGTTCACCATTTATTTTTTAAGCACTTAATAGAACAAATATATTTGTACAAGTTTTTATATAATCTACAGAATTTATATATAATTAATGTATTAAAATAATCCTATAAAAATACACTTATTTACTATATGAATATAATTCACTCTTACGTGTAATCGTGCATATGAAATTAATGTTCCGTTAAAGTATTTATATAAATTAAACGAAGTTATGCAAACTAACTGATGAAAAAGAAATTGAACCAAGTTCTATGTTCCAAATGATAGCAAGAGAACTAAATCAAAGCCTTTTTAAATACGCAGTAATTCAGTGATGAAAACATTCTTTATACGAAGAAGAATTTGAAGGAATGAGGAACTGAAAAAGAGGATAAAGAAATGAGAGAGTGAGAGAGAGAGAGAGAGAGAGAGAAATACCTCATGAATGACACAAACTGCAATTCGGTTCAATACGTTTCTACAATTTTTAAATTTGATTTGTACGTGATATGAGCAGAATTTATTAGAATATTTTGAAGAATATTTATATTCTTATTATTGAATATCATATATCATTTTCTTTTCGTATTATCATCAATTTTATTTATTTATTTAAGATTTTTTCATTTAAATTTTCTTTAGATTTTTGAAATTGTTGGAATAAATAATGAAAGTATAAAAATGCAGAAATATAAAAAAAAATAATCTCAAAAATTATCTGAATATTTTGTTTTGGATAAAGCTAAAGATAAATTCTTAATTGTTTCCAAGTCGTATCGACAAGTTTGCTTTAAAACAGTTGAAATAATGTTAAAAATCGCAATTCGCGCATAAAAATTAAAAATACATATTTATAATAAAACTTTGTAAAAGAATATTAAGCATGTATCATTTATCTAGAGGTTTTTAAATTAAAATTTTAGCGAATTAAAAATCTGGCTGTTTGGTTAAGTAGTAGCATTTTATTTTTACCCTTGATGACGCCAATTATTACTGGAGGGGGCACTTTTGATGGACGACTTTCCGTCTTCAGAAGGTAGTTGATTGTTACCTTAATTGAGCCTACAGTCACTTTTTTCTTCTTTTCTTTTTTCTTTATTATTATAAAGTGTCTTGACGTGAACAAGCTGTTTTGTAAGCGACGTCGCTCATGCGAAAGTCTTGCGATTTACACTGACTCTTGCAAAACTGTCTTAATTAATATTGAAAATGAGATTTACATTTATTTAAATCAATTTAATATAATTTATATAATCAATTGTTTTTCCAATACAACAAAAGATTTACTTACATTCTGATTAGATTATCTGGATAATCTTAAAATATATGTGCCGTATTTAATTTAAGTTAATCATTAAATTAATTCCTAACTTACCATTTTCAATTTACATTTAATTTACATTTTCTTTAAAAGACTTTTTACACAGCTGTAAAAAACTGCATTAAAAACTAAATGAATAGAAGCAAAAGATTAAACGTGATACTTTAACAAATATTCTTATTCTTAATTTGCATAACAAACTTGCAATCAAGTGCAGGACTTTCAACTTTTTAACAGCTAATTACCCTCGGTACATACGCATACAAAAAGTGGAGAAAGAGAGAGAGAGAGAGAGAGAGAGAGAGAGAGAGAGAGAGAGAGAGAGAGAGAGAGAGAGAGAGTTACAAGAACGCATTCTTAGCGCGAGCTTAAAGTGTGTTCGTTTATTGCCTATTCCATAACAGGTTCGTTTAGTTGAACACTATTCTTAACTTATATTCTACTTTCATTTAATTCTTATGACTGGGCAACGAAACGGATTCTTTGAAAAATTTTAATTAGAGAGAGCTCAATTTTTTCTTACTATATCGTAATTGTAGATCCCCTACTAGATGTTTAAAATTATTATAATAAAAATGTTTATATAAAGTATTGCGTATCAATTCATTTTTACTTAGGGAAATTTATTTTTTTTTTATATATTTATTTTTAAATTATTATGATTTTTTGACATTTTTAGACTATGAATGTTATGATAGAAAGGAAAAATGAAATATAAGACAAAGAATTTTTTAAAGCAGTTATATGTCTTATCATTTAATTAAACATATTCACAAGCTAAAGCTTCTGATAGAGCTTATTTCGAGTATTATTATTCACTTTAATGAAATTTAGCCTGTTTTAAATTGAAGATTTTTAGGATTAAAAATATACCAGATTAAAAGCTAAGACAATAAAAATAGAAAATCTTTATTAAAATTGCATTTCTTCGAACAGAGTTCGAAGACTGCTATACTTACAATTTTTAACAATGATTTATTTAACTGAATAATTGATTTGAAAAATGTACTAGAATGTACGTAAATTTTTATAAAGGTAATTATTAGTAGAACTACTTTAGAATTAATTATGTTAAGATATCCGTTGTGCTTATTTAAATAATAAAAATTTTTTCATTGATATTTTTAATTTTAAAAATATTAGTTATTTATTGTCTCATTCTGACATGAAGCAGATTGTATAATCAATATTAAACACCCATTAATTATATAGAATTTCCTTATAGATTATGTAGATTGGGCTTTATAATACAATTATAAATGTTATATTGATTTTTTATTGTTAATATTATTATTATAAATATGTACACTTTTTGCGCATAAATTATTATAGAATATATTAATGCGTATATTATTCTTTGCAATAGTACTTAAGCACAGTATTTCGTATTGAAATTCTCCATAAATATTAGGAAAGTCGATTATTAATTTATTCACTTATTTAATTTTACGTACTATCTTATAGAAGATAGTACGTAAAATATATATATATATATATGTATATACTTAAATCCATCTTAAATATTAATTGATTAGTTTTTTAGAAGGTATTATAGGAAGTGAAAATACGACTTAGATCTTGTGTCGCGAAGATTGTATGTAAAATAAGTATATATTAGCAATTTAAATTAAATTTTTATTGAAAGAGAAATATAATTAATGGACAGATAAGTAATTAGACAAAATAGAAATAAATATGATTAATTTATTATGAATTTGTACTATAATATGATAACGAAGAAAAAATAATAAATGTTTCTATAAAAAAAAAATTATATTACTAAATAAAAAAAATTATTAATAAACAAAAATAATCTTTCACATCTTTAATTGCATGGAAAATAAATTTGTTATCATTTTCATAAATATATTTTGTAAATTAATTGTCTTTCAAGTATACATTTAATCGGGTATTTTGAGAAAATATTCAACTTTGAGCAGGTCATTTTGAATAAACACAGTTTCTAACAGATAGATTTCTAAATTGCTAAGTTGTATTGATGAAGTAATTACTAGGTAGACTTAAGAGAGTATGGAAGTAGATTAACATTTACTGTAGAAAGTAAAGACGTTCCTCCAAATGTTCGATCGATACGAAAAGCTGTATTTGAATTTCAAAGTTAAACACATTGAAAGAATCTTGAAAAGTGTGTCTGTGACTATAATAGATTTATTCATTCTAGGGAATGGATTTCTTTTACCGTTATCTCTAGTATCAGCTAGTTCTTTTAACGGAATAGTTTTATTCCTTTTTAAAGGTTTTCTGACATAGAAAAGCTTACTTTTATTATCATATCCAACTTTAAATTGTTGATGCAGTCTCAGATTGAGCACTCGATTCACATCTCTCATATCGAGGATATAAACATATCAGATCAATTTTCATTATTATTATCTATCACCTTTACCGGTACTTGTAGATGCATCTAACTGGTTTTATTGAATGACATGTGTACGAGCAAAGCAAATCCAGGCACTTTCTTAAATATACTTCCTTCTGAAATGCGCACAACAATTTTTTTTTTGCTACAATCAAGCTGAATTAAGAAATAAATCTCTACTTAACTACAAATTAGAAGAAAAAAACTGACAAACGAGTTCAATTTAACATATCAGACTAAGCTCAAATATCAAAGGACATGGATATATAATACTATTAAGCACATCACGAATACTTTCTCATAGCAAAATGTTTATAGAGTTCTTTGAGATAGAATTGCTTTGGGTTCATTCTGAACATAACTGATTAATACAATATATTGTGCATAAATGATGTTAATAATGTTAAGCTCAAACTACTCAAAGGCTATTCACTAATAACGATTCCGAGGTACACCTTCTATTGTTATATATTTTTATTTTCATTTATTTTTTTAATATTGAAGAAATAATGAGAGAAATTTTTAATTACTTAACGGTATTCATTTTTACATATTTAATAAATGTATAGCTTTTTCTTTAAAAATTAAGTAATATTACAATAATTGTATTTATTTCATAAATATAATAAGCACGAAGTGCAGTAATTTAGTATAATACAAAAATATTAAAAATCTCCTATAGTAATTGATAATATAAAAAATTGTTTAATTCTTTATACTTAAACTTGAAAATGATATTATTAATCTGGAGTTAATATTATCATAACAAAAATGATCGAATTGCATGAATTTATTATTTGTTAATGTTCAGCATACCTATTGTTAAAATATTGAATTATTATAATTAATTATAACAATTTCAGTATACATTGGCATAAATAGTTTAATAAAATGCATAAATTAATAACAGTAATGTTTAAACGGATTTTGAAGAGTCTAAAATATACCATGACTATGTTGACATGTATAGCTAATGAACGTTCTACCTTTAGCTTGATTTCCATCACGATTATTTGCATTTATGTTAGAATTTAGTGTCACACACAAAGTATAATTTGTTATCGTCTGCCACATAGAATTCATACGTTGTCAGAGACACTGTTTATCTCATCCATCATTTGTTTACGGATAGTGTGAATGTCTATTTAAGTCAATGTAGCAGTATTCGTAGAAGATAAGGCTAGGGGAGAGTAATGACCAGCCAAATACTGATTCTTGCTTAGGGATTAGATTTGTAGCGTTTAAATTTAAAATACTTGTGAAGTAATAGAACAAAATTAAAAACTTTATCATATCGAAGCAAAGATAATGTTCGAAAAATCTATGATTCAAATGTATTCATTACAATAATACATTGTACAACAACTTTATTTCAAAAACACTTGTAACATATTAATTATTAGAATAATTTTCATTTAATTTCATTATCTGTTTTATGTTACTCAATTCAATTGCACTTTATATTTATCATGTAAAAACATTTTTTATTTATTTTTGCAAGACAATTATAATCAGCAAATTATTTAATATAAAATTTAAAATTTTTTAAATTATTTCAATCACAACACTAATTTGACACATTAAAAAAATTTAAAGTCTGTATAGAGAACATTTTGAATAATATAAATTAAGTATATATACCATATATATAAATAATTTGGAATTGAATATAATAATTTGAGTGATTTCAATTATTAATGCTTTAATAATTATTCGTAGAATTCATTTGATTTCATTAAGAAACATTTTATTCTACATTTTAATCGATAATATAAATATATAAATATGAATTCAATTTATTTTTTGTAAAATAAATTGGTCCTATTATAATTTTTAATATATATTATAAAAAGTGAATTTTTTATAAATAAATTTCGATGTAATAATATAAATATGTATTTAATATAAAATATGCTAATACTTCAAGGATCTTTTTACAAAGTCTTATAAAAGCTCAATGCACTACAACCAAACGTCTACATAAAATTGAGTTTATAATAAGCTTGTTATTTGAGTATAATCACAATTAATTTTTATAAATAATAATTTATTATTTGAATTTTTCTCGAATGCCAACGAATCTTCTAGTGAATATCAAGTCTATTTTTCTTTAATTACTATATTAATTATAATAAGAAATATCCTTTCCAAATAAGTACTCTATGCTTTAAATGTTTTATTTAAAATATTTAATTATAATGTACACTAAGTATGAATAATTTTTATTATACATTTATGTATTTAGTCATTTTAAATGTGTTACTGTAAGTAACAACTAAAAATTAATTAATCAGCTTCACTTAAAGTAAATAAGTTAAATATATATATATATATGAATATGTTTCAAATTTATTAAATTAAAATTAATTTAAAAAAATTAAGCTGCAATTTTTTAAATATTAAAAGACGCTGAATATTATATAATCAACATATTATTATATTTTTTGAAAATTACGTATTCAATAGATATGAAACATAATTTAATTAAAAATAAATATTAGATAATTGATAATGAATAATTTCAATATAAATTTAAATTTAATGTAGATTTTGCAGATTTGAAGTAGTTTATGAAAAGTAAGAAATTAATATATTAAATAAATTATTATTCAGGCTGAGCATAAATTTTAAAATTTTTTATACTCCAATTTAATTATTATGGTCATTATTGTATTACTAGATATGGGTTTAAGGTTTTTCTCTATTTTTAACACATTAGTATTAAAAAAAAAAGGAAAATTAAATAGAATAACTGAGAGTAAAAAAGAAAAAGAACAAAAAGGAGCAGTCGAATCGGAGTGACGGAATAAAGGTCAGAGTAACATACGTCGAATGTATGTTACTGAGGGAGTAGAGTGAGAGAGGCCGAAAAAAATAAGGGAGAGAAGAGTAGACATCGGCATTGATGTGCAAATACGGAAGTACGTGAGATTGAAGAGGCAGCGTGAGATAGTATTGAGATTGAAATGTTTCAGTGCTACCCAAGGGTATAGAAGGAATGTGAATTCAACCCTTAAGGATGGCATCTAGTCCGGGCTCGAGGGAGAAGAAACTTGTCTCACCGGCGCCATAAAATTGAAGCAAAAAGCCAGTTGCTGTCGGATTCATCGGGTCCTCGCAATGGGGCGTCGGATATTCTTCTTTCCCTTTTAGACTCAACATTCGAGTGCTATTCATCTTCAGACAGGATCTCACTAAATCATCGTTTAGAGTCTATTATCAGGTGTTTTATTACATTCCTCGAACATATCGATCCTCTCTTCCTCTCTGCCGCCCCTCGCCAAGTTACAACCAAAAGACAAGTTCTCTTGTACAAACTTGCCATTCTCAGAGAGGGAAGAAACAACTTTTGTTATCATCTATTAGTATTCTCGGGGCGAAAGTTCTGGTAGATATCCGCCCATTTCATTAAAAATGAATAAATCTTAAGAATTCTGGGTATATACAAATGAAATTATGCCACCGTAATCTTCAATATTATTAATATTTAGTTGGCTCAAATAATGTTTACTTAACAAAATAAATATTCATCTTTTTAAACCATTTTTTTATCTTCATTTTATGTTTTAAAATATTTATCATACGAACGTTATATCTTCATGTTTTATGTTTTAAAATCTTAACAATTACTTTTTGAATAAGTTATTAAATAAATAATCATTAAATTTACTATGTTAAATAGAAAAAATAGTAAATAAAATTTTCTAAATCCCTAATTTTCTATAAATGTGCATATATATAAATTCTAAGTACATGTAATATTTATTTATTTGTTATTTCATGAATACTTATTAAAATTAAGATTAAATATTTTATTAAAGTAGCCTAATAATCTAAAACATTTGCTGTATAAAAGACAATAATAATACGAATTTTTCTCTAAAGATATAAAATAAATTCCTCATTACGACCTTTAAATATTAGTAATTATTAAATAAAAAATTTTTATTTTAAGTGCATTTTAAATTTAATTTATAAATTAAAAGCGGCTTTGAAAGATCGATAATTTCATCGAGATTATTTAAATATAAATTGCAACCTAATTAGAAAAAATTTCAAATAATTTAATATACATGTATTATATTTAAGTAAGTATATGAATATAGTATTGAAATTTTTTCTATATTTTATTCAAACCATTAGATTGTGATATTTAGTAACTTTTCTTTCAGAATAATTTTTATTTTTTGAATAAGAATAATGAAGTTATTTTGTTTTTTTCGTGACTGATAAAATTCTATTTAAAGAATTTTTACATTTTATATTAAATGATAATGGTTATTAAAAACAAATAAATTTTTTAAATACGTCTTCATATTTGCTACAACATATTGTAACGTCGCCTTAGTATGACTTAGCAGCTTACGTACTAGTCTAGACATAAGACGATAGATAAGAAACTCGTCTACAAATAATCTTGATTAGATAATCTCATTATTACCGCCAAAAAATTCGCAAGTTACGTGAATTGGATGGACCTTTCCTACATCAACGGTCCAATAACCTCAAAAACATAAAATTACCATAAGAAACAAATTATTTAACTATAGATAAAAAATTATGATGTTTATTTAAACTTGACCCCTTTTAAAGTAACCGCCGTCGAATAACTTTGTTTAAAATAAAGCAAAATAAGGTTGCTATCATTGTAACAAAATATTATTATTATTAAGAATCATACTGCTATTAGAATTAAATATAAAAGAAACTTGTTGTGTCACCACTACAAACCAGCTGTACCCGGAAATAATTGCACTACTCAATAACGGCAGCACCAACGACAACAAAAAACAGGAATTATCAGCTACAACTCGACCCAAGGAAGCTGGCACCAGACAATTTTTTCAAATCTAACAACCCTTTCTATGGTTGCTTTTGTCTCAGCCTTCTTCAAGCAGCCATTTTTCGGTAGGGGTGCGTTACTAACTAACTAACCGATAACAGCCATACGCACTTATCCTCCTACCTACGGAAGACCCGAAATCTTACGCATGGAAAATTTTGTAAATGAAGGTTCCCACGAAAACTTATCAATGCATAGAGACCCAAAGTATATTTACCATCTTAGGCGAATTAAATATTATACTAACTAATTATTAAATTAGCATAAGAATATTATATTATATAAACTAACCATAAGAATTAATAAAAATTTTATTATATAAAAATTAATTTCTATATATTATACAAACTAAATACTAAATTAAAATACGTATTAAACACTAATTAACATAAGAAGTATGTATTATATAGTTATAACGTATTACATATTATAAAAACTAAATTCGTACAAGTAAATTTTATAATGAACTATAATGGTAACAGAAAGACAAGAAATAAATAGAAAAAAATGTTATTACGATAAAAAAAGAAAAAAAGAAAAAAAGAAAAGAAAAGGAACACGAGCCAGGTGCACTGAGTTAACTTTTTGAAGTGCATCTAGATGCAATGTACAGCCTGGTATATAAAATGGGGCAGGGCATCGGCTGAGAAGCCCTGACTCTCTGATTCGACACTCGTACGCAGCGCTTCTACTATTTAAAAAAATTTGTAACCTCGGAGTCATTAAATTTGTAATTTCTTACACATCTTTAATAATCGTTCATTTCAACCAGCGAGGATTGAATTTTCCCATTTTCGTGCCATTCGCGACGTATTTCGCGCATCCTCGCTGAACGTGAGGAAGGATGGGAGGAGGTGCCATCAACGTAAAACAATAAAACTTATACAGCAGCAATAAGGTAGATGCAATTTAAATTGATTGAATATATTAATTAATGCAATTCAATACTTTCCATTCCTCATCTGGTATATTTTTACATTTGCTTCAGCCCCAGCTATTAAGCCTCCAAACTTAAGCTAAAAAGGGAGTACACCGAGCATCTTTTCTTGGCGGGGAAAGATTTTTAAAACTCTGTGATTTTTGCAATCGGCGTAATAAATATTATTATCATACTACGTGCGTGTTTTTACTCCTACGATTTGGCATCCGATAGTTCTTATCAAATAAAATTTAGAAATATATTATTTAATCAAAGAAAAAGTGTACTAAGTCGAAGGAATTATTCTATTTCTATATCAAAGAAAATTTATGAAATTGAAAGAAATAAATTCAATAAATTAAATTAATTATTCTATTCCTAAATGATAAGTTAACTGCGAAGTTGGTTGAAATATTCTATTTCTAAATCAAAAGTCTTAAATCGAAAAGAGGAGTTTCAAATCTAAAAATTGATCATAAAAAACAATTATGTTTAAAGGAAATTAAAAATGTCTAAATCCAATCGATCTTTCTATTTTTAATTAAATAAATTTTAAATCAAATAAGACGCTAGATTTTAAAATTATTTTTAAATTGTTTTAAATATATAGAAGACTATGTGTGAATATCTATTATATCATATCATGTATATCACATAATTATTATATATTTACAATACAAGTACTTATCTTCTATTCATATCCTACTCAAATTCTAGCTATAAAACTGTATTGTCGTGAAAGTTTTTATTTTATGAGCTTAAATTTAAAATACGTAAATTCCAATGATCGTTATAGATATTTTAGTATAATCTACAGTCTTTGTATGGAGCTTTTATGACATATTTTTGATCAATAATCTTATTAATAATGTTTTTAAATGTATAAAAAGAGAATTGACGACACAGAAGATGACACTTTAGGATTAAAAATTAATTTTTGTACCTCTATATTGTTTTATATTATTTACAGTAAACGAATAATTAATTTCTTATAAATTATTAAATGATGAAAAGTCATAAAAAAAATGAAATTTGGTCTATCGAAATTCTTATGCAATAACTTGGATAATGTATCCTGACTCATTTAAGTCTCAGAAAATAGTAATTACGTGGCGATTATAGCATTAAATAATTTTATAATTCCCAAAATAGTACAAAATAAATTAAATAATGAGATGTAAATTAAAAAATGAGGTTTTTGTTTTGTGGTTTGTTTGCCAATTCTGTTTATCCTTTGATTATGTTAAATTGTATAATAGTAAAGTACACTGAAAACTAATGTTAGCACATTTTGACATTAGATGGGTGGCTCATGCTCAGGGAGAAGTTTAATTATGTTGAAAAGCATTGTTGTGAATCTAGTGTGTGGAGGCGCAGTTACCTTTGGCAGAGTAATCTCGGCTTTTGTAATTTAGAATTCGTTGATCGACGGAATAGCTCGAGCGTAACAACACGAGTGATACGATCACAGCAGCCAAGGAGCTTACCAGGGCATATGCATTTAAGGATTATATTGTAATTTAGCGATTAGTTTTCATTTATAAAAATTTATAACTGTGAAATAGACTATGTTCGAAGCATCGAATAAAAGGAATAAAGTGCGCTGCATCTGCGTAAGAAATATATTTTGTTCAAGCAGAATCTGATTCAATAACATAATAAAATAGTAATAAAGGATAATCAAAAATTGAATGTTTTTCTATTTTCAGAGTTTGGCGAGTGATTGTGTTGAAAATTACAGTAATTGTTGAAATTGCTTTATTTAGTAAGAAAGAAAAAAATGGGAAGATGAAGGAAGCATGACCGAGATAACTAGTACGTTTTATTTATTACAAGTGATATGTATGAAAGCACTCGACAATTCCAAAGATGTTCGTGTGTTTACAGAGCCGAGAGATTTGCGTGCTTGCACAGCTCAGAGAGATGCGGGATGCTAACTTCTGAACACGAAGATCCGACACGATGTGGAGACGACGTGTTAAATCGCAAAGTAATTGGCTAAAATATCGATAGAGTCAGCGTCTCGAAATATATTCAGCCTGCTAAAAACGTAACAATAAAAAGGAAAATAAATAAATGTCATTGCAGTCCGGTTATTTATGGGTAACGAATATCTATAGTATTTTTTATTTTGTACTATGCAAATCAGTCAGCGGAATGGGGAGAGACGAAGGTATCAGGAATGTGAATATTCATTTGAATTAATTCCGTAGAGTGATCCGTAGGGTCACTAGATCGATAATATTGCTCACTATAATGAATTAAAGTGCGCCACGTGCAGGATTGTTTGTAAAAAAGTAGGAGTGAGGGCTTGCCGATAGATTGTTTTGACATGATAGCTAAATTTGTCGCATTGCATTCCGGGAATGAAGATATTAGAGTTCGTGTCTTCTTACGAGCCCATCAAAGTGTACCCAAGGATCAATATTATTCCCTTTCCTCCATAGGATATCCTCGAAGGATTTCGGAGGGCTTATAGGGTTATTTAGATAATAATGTAAAAGACGTTTAGAAAGGAAAACGTGCAAATAACGATTTCAGTAGTAATCGTACATAAAAGGAACAAAGCTTTCATAATATTAGATTATTTGGTAATATTAACATATTTTTCGGAATTCATAATTTCGTTGATAATAATGGTGATTATTGTAGATCGTTATTACAATAAATATACATCTTATACTTATACTTATTTTAAATGTTATGTCATCTTTCCAGTTTTCCCGAGCATTGGAATTACAATATAATTATACGTTATTTTTACTTTTCTTATAGTTAACTCAAGTGCGCAGGCTGATAATTGCGGACTTTGCTCAAAGTACCGGCCAAATCTTGCCAATTTTACCTTAATTTTAACCATGAGCGAAGACGTTGTTGATTTGAAAAAATGCTTCCCAACTGCTTGCGTTTTACATCTTTTAAAAGCTCGGGAAATACGAAGCAGAATATTTTATTTGCTTAAAGAGTCGCTGGTGACACGTTCATGCGTCATTTGTTTTTATTAAACGTTCAATATAAATACAATAATCTGCTACGCTTTCTTTCTCGATGTATGATGTCAGATTTCAATTTACCAGTCGAATATCATTCGATTAAAATTGTATTTTAAGTTACTCGTACCAACAGACTAAAAATATTTCAGATACAAGTTGAGAATAACAAAAATCTCAATTTTTATATAAAATAGTTTTCATTTTATTAATTTTATTTCATACTGAGTCGCTAGTATTTACTAAACTTCTCCATTCAAAACTTATTTTTTCGACTTCATGAACTTTAATAACAAGTAATAAGCTAGAGATATTCGTTAAATTTTTTCAGAGCAGCACCTCCTTATCATATATAACTTACATATAAGTATTATTTATAAAGTTTTCGATTGAGCAAATAAAAATTATATTTTCCAATTCCTTTTTTTAACAGCTTTTTCTTTCCTCTCTACCGAAAGGAAATTTTTTGTTCATACACGTACTCAAAACATAAATTTAAATTATTTTAAATAACTTTTATTAAAATATTTATTATGCCTGTAGTATAAAAAAAAAAAAAATAAGAAAATAAAAAAAAATTATGGAATATTTAATTTAGGGCACAAAAGTAAAATTTTTATAAACATTATAGATAAATTTATAAACGCTACATAGGATTACTTACAATAGTATCTATAGATATAGAAATATTTTTTAAGAAAGCTATTTGTAGAATATATTTTCATAAAAAAAAATTTGAAATGTATTTTTAAATTTCACTATGTTTGCTATTGATTAATATAACAACTAATGACAACTTATATAAAATTATGAAATTGCTCTGCTTTAAATTTAATATTTAATATATTTATAATTAAATAGTATTGTTATTGTGTGTTAAATTTTGTGCTTTTGTATTAAGTAAATAATTTAAAAGCGATTTTATGCAAACCAGCGGAATTAAATAATTCATTGATGTCATGAAGATATACATTAAAATAATACATATATATCTAATTATATAATATTTAAAAAAATAAAGGAATATCAATTAATTATTTGTAGGTGTATAACTTAATTTAATTATTAAAGTCAGGGTTTAAATATAAATTGAAATTTTTATAACAGAAATAACTAATTGTATCAAGACAACACAGACGAATTTAATCACATTTTATATCTCATTTCCTATTATAATAACTTTTTTTAATACAATCAAAATTAAGAAAATACGTAAGACTAATTAAATAAACGGTTTAATTTATGGAAATAGGAAATTTTTTGTATTATACAAATACAAAGGCTGTATTTATAATCTGTATAATAAATGCAAGTAGGGAAAACATGTCGGTGTTGTAGCACCTCTAGTACTTGTTTATACAAGTTGAGGGTATATGTGCTCAAATATAAGTAAAGCATGTATAAACAAGTGTTCTATAGATTATAAGCGAG
The DNA here is from genome assembly GCA_018883505.1 of Ceratosolen fusciceps. Taxonomy (NCBI): domain Eukaryota; kingdom Metazoa; phylum Arthropoda; class Insecta; order Hymenoptera; family Agaonidae; genus Ceratosolen; species Ceratosolen fusciceps. The sequence goes on from RCIC01000029.1 coordinate 781,633, forward strand.
CTCCCGTATATAGTGAGCTTATCAAATGTATCTAATACCAGCTTTACTTCAATATTGTTTATGATTATTTGAATAAGAAAATATTATCCTACATAGGCATTATTACTGTATAAAATACGTACGTCTCAACGTAAGTATTAATCAATCGTTTTCTTATGTTGTATTTTTTTATAAACATAATTTTATTTATTAAATATAATATAATTTTATGTTTCTTTAATGTAGCGAAAAATAATTAATTTTATGTTGATCTATATTTGTTTCACAGATACATATGCGCATATGAATGTTTATATAATGTCTTTTATTAGAAAATAGTTTAACGAGTTTAATAAACGAATGGCTAATATTTTGTCTTAAGGTTAAGTGGAAACAAATGTTATTTTAAAAAAAAATTAATAACAGCGTAAAAACATTGATAAAGTCTTCATCCGAATCATAAGATCCGTATGAGTTAGTAAATAAATTGGATTATTATTACGTTAGTAAAAAAATTAGTTAGTAGGAATTCATAATTCCTATCAGGGGATATATTTTCGCCTTGCGTGAGTGCGTGAAAAATATTAGGATTGAAAAAAAAGGTTAGACGTGGCTTGAGACTTAATATTTCCCCTTGAAGTCGTTCTCCACAATTCCGGCAATTATCTAATGGGGTCAGACTCTATATTCCAGCTATTGCGATTTTCATCGCTTACTCGTAGTTAGAAATGAAGCTCCTCGATCCTTCACTGGCATCTCGAGACCAGGCTTCGATGCTGCTTAACGCAGCTGCTCCTCTACTGATTTGCGATTTCAATGTCAGACTGCACACAAGCTCCTTCCTTACCTATTTTACCTTTCTTCTCGTTATCTGCCACGTAAGCTCTCTGCTTGTATTGGGACATACGAAGAGCGTGCGTTAAGTTTCCGGCACTTCTCAGAATCTGGAGTTTCTACCGGCTGATACGAGTTTATTTTCTCGTTGCACGATCACTCGGGCATTCAATTAACTCTCCTACATTGTGTAGTACTTACTTATCTATATTAACTTCTCCATTACTATGCATTATGTTACATGATTATAACGTAATTGTAATAAAAAGTTCGATAGTTTTTTTTTTTTTTTTAATACATACACATTTAAATGTATGCGAAATTCAAGGACAAATATATTCACTGTAATTGTATTGATGAAATAATTTTTTACAAAACTAAACAGTTAAACGTTAGAAAAATTATTCAACATTAAATGAGAAATAAATCTCATTTTATTATAGTATTATTTTTTTTCTTCGTTAAATTATTTAATTAATACATTACACGTATGAACGTCGAATTTTAACTTTTGTAATATATTTTTTAAAAGTCATTTAACCATTATTTTTTATTTTTATACTCTTACAAGATTTAATTAATTTTAAATTTTATCCAGTTTCAAATTCAACTTACGAACTTTATAGACTTAATCAAGATCATTATTTCTAAGAAAAACTTTAGAAAATGATAAAGTTTCTTAATAATAGTTTGTATTTCTTTCAACGAAATATCTTATAATTATAATAAATTTTTAATAATCTCTATTCAATATTCTACAAAATCCAACTTAAAATATGTAAAAATATGTGTATGTATGTATATATAGCTAGTTATCGGGTAATTCGTTATGTTAAATAAATGTGACCGATTATTCGCCTATGATATAACAGCGAGTAAACTACTCAGATCTTTTTATCTTTTTCAATATGCGTTTAATAATGATGGATATTTTTATGTATTTATTTATGTATGTATATATTTCATATACATCCAGATCTAGATAATATGTCCAGATATTATTATTAAATGGGGACGAAATAATTAGATTGTAACTTGTTCCCTTCGAGAGCCTGCTATAGTTATTGCTATGGCTTATCAACTCCTGTAATTGGAGATGACGACAGCGTTCAGATCATAGTAATCTTTGAGAATACAGGTAATAGTCGAAATTCCAGAAGCTCTATGGCTCATGGAGGTCCGATATAATCCCGTGTACCATCGTATCCTTGTAATTTCTTCAGTGACATTGCGGTATCAGCATTATCTTACAATTGGGATAAGCTCATCCAGATGATTTATAAATCGTTAAAATGTTCTCATGTCGTTGATTAAAGTAGTAACGTAATAACAAGTGAATCTTCTTTTTAAATTATTCATGGAAATAAAGTGTAGAAGACGGTATTAGGATTGATAGTAATATTAATTTATTGATACGTGCGACAGCTCATACCCTGCATCAATACGGTTTTTTAATTTCTCCGATAGCTGGTGCACTTTTACGTACTAATTTCTTAGTCATCTGTTATCACTGAACCTGAATCCGAATTATCTAGATTCTCATTAATTTACTGCGACCATTATCATTCTTTATCGAATTATTACAATCCATTTGTGAACAAAAAATTTCCAAATAATAAAATTATTGCCTATAGCATTCTCAGTTCAAAACTCTACGACCAACCAGCGAAAGGACTTTACCCAAATTTTTCAGGCTCATCAACTAATAATATTATGACTCTGGCTATATTCGACATATAGTCAGATTTTTCTATATATATATATATATATATATTTATTTTACGTTTATTGCAAAGTAAAGTAGAAAAGTATATAAGGTATTTGTTTTTTTATATTGATATGATATTCTCAAGAGAAGACTTTAGGCACGTCCGAATGTGGTAGTAAAAATGGTATTATACATCGATTATTACTAAAATATATTTAATTTTAATGCTTAATGATTATTATCAGATTATGTATTTAAAATTAACTTTAAGAAACACAATATTTTTATACTCAGTATAATCATTTATTGCTAATTTCTTAATCGATAAAATTTTATTAGTTTACTATTTGAGCAAACAAATCAAACTGCGCTCGAAAATAAACGCACGAAATGTTTTTTCAATAAAACACATATGGATTAAAAATATAATGCAAAAAAAATAGAATATACAAATACTAAATATGTTTAAAAAAATTTTATAACGCAAATGTATTTATTTATTATTGTACTATACGATCACATACACGAAAGTCTAATGGTTTTACCGGCGGAAGATTAAATATGCAATATTGGAGAAAATACGGACGTTGATACTGATAAAAAGCATATTCCGCTAAAATAAGTTAATAGTATAAAAACAAATCGGTACTTGTTCTATAAAGGAATAATTTCAGAACGAGTCTATATTGGAGGACGAGCTCAGACCGGATTTTTCCATACGATAATGCTTCGCCGCCAGTTTAAAAATGCAACAACACTATTGGGTAAGAATATATTTGAAATAGTGAAAGAGACGAATAATCAAAGGAACTTAAATGACAGATAATATAATATAACAAATAGTATATTTTTTCTCAATAATTCAATAATTCCTCAATAATTACAGACGATAAATTTACAGTCATAAGTATTATAATAAATGAATTGTTTACCCTTAATATTATAATCAGAGTAATAATAATAGAAAGCATAATGAATTAATAAGAGGAATTTTTCGCGATAATAAGCTTACAGAATAATCGGGATAAATTTAATTGGGAAAAAATTTTAATCATTTCACGAGCGTCAGAATACCCTCCAATAGTAAGCTTCAATATCTAGTCGTTAATTATTAGCATTATTTAGTTTTGTGAATTTTTATTATCTGATGTCCTAGAAAGCCCGAGACCTTTACAATCAAGAATATTTCATAGCAGGGATAATTAATTTAAAACAGCCGAACAGACTTAGTTGCATATCCCTATGCTTACATAATTAATTATTCTTGGAACATTTCTATAGAAAAAAAAGAAAGAAAAAAAACAAAAAAAAAAAGAATTCATTTCTAGGAATGTTTTTAAAAGAATGTGCACTGTGGTAGTAGCCCGTATATTCGTATATTCTGGAATAAAGCCCAAACTATGAACTGTATTCTACATCCGAAAGTCGTCTCTAGCAAGACAACAATGTCTCTCCGGATCGTTTATATACTTTTTTATGATTCGCGTCGACTCTCTATACATTTCAACTAGTGAAGCTTTCCTTTTCACTCTTATTTTGTTGAATTTTATTTTTATTAATAAGTACTCTTGTATACTAAAGAAAATTTTCAAATACTTTTTACTGACATTATAAGTATATCGGAATTGCATTTAATCAAGTTATTTTCAACATAATCATTCAACACTTTCATCTTTCACAATTTTATAAATGGCATCTGAATTTATATTGTATTTTATAATTTAAACTCTGCCCTTTACCTTGTTCACATTTCGTTTTTTAACTTTTCTTTAACTTTTTTATAAATAAAAAAAATAGTATTTTAATTTGCGCTAATATAGACGGAACGAATTTATAATACGAATTATAATCTAAAATAAATTTAATAACTTAACTAATAATAAACCTTTATTATTTTTTCCTTCTTTGTATCTTTTTTTAATTCAGGTACAACTTTGTTTTAATAAAAAAGTTTCTACTCGCTCTTGAAATTGAAATCAACGTTTTATTTTGAAAAAAACACGTTTAATTTAAAGCATAACTTAATAACTTCACCTACAATTTAATATCTTGTAATCATATTTTTTAATACTACATAATGCTCTTAATAATTGAGATTTTATTTTTATCTAAATAATTGACAATAAGCTTATAAATATTCATTTTTATTATTTCTTTCACTGTTTATACCGCATTTCACAGAAATATAATACTATGACCTTTTTTTATACTCAAAATGTATTATTCATTAACAACTCACGTTTCTAAATTATTTTAAAAAATAAGAATAATTATTAGTAGTTTTTTAAAATTATGTTCAAAGAATATATAATAATTATAAAATAGTATAGATTTTTTTAATATTTAATATTTTAATAATAACGAATATATAATTTTGGGTAATGTACAAACTTATAATATCCTTTACTAGTATGTATTTACATTCAAAGTCATCGTAAACATTAAATATATATGTCTCTTGTCCTATGTTAATATTAAAGACTTTCAATAGTTTTTTTTTTATAAATTATTGCCATAATTTGTTATCACTTCTTTTACTTATACAATTTCGTTTCAACCGATGTGGGCATTATCTAAATTAAGGGCACTTTCCAAATCTAAATTAACTAGAAAAAGTTAAAAAAATGTTTTCCGGCAATCATTAGAAAGGAAAAATGTATCTAATTAATTCTGGCAATGTGTACCAGTATTTATTCGAGTTTTATTTCGTATTCATTCTTAGATACAATTGATACGAATTTATAGAATTCACAACGCTGTTTACAGTTTTCAATGCACGAGGGACCGATACATTTACATTTTAAATGCGCCAGTAAAGCAATAACGCTATTATTGTACAGCAACTGGTTGTTTGTATAAACGATAATGACTGACATTTTACAAATGTATATTTGTATTAATGTTGTTCAATTAATAGAAATCATTTTTAGATTTAGCCTTTAATTTATCATTTTGAACTATATAATAATTGTTGTACCGAATAATTACACATTCATTTATTAACAGTATATTCTAAAAGTTAAAATAAGCATTTACAATGTTTGATTTTCATTTTTTTCGCAATTTGTTTGTTTCATATTATATATTTTATTTTATTATATTATTGTTACTACTTTTTAATACTACTAATTATTAATTTAAAATTTATAAAAAATCATGTTATAATACCTATTCAATATATTCATATAATAAATATATGAATGAAGTATAATTTATTCATGCAAACATAGTTTTTTTATTTTATTTTCCCAAATTGCTTTAATTTTACATTTATTATTTTAAATTCATATAATACCATTACAAATTATTTTCATTGTTTTCATCAATTTGATTTAGATCCAATTAATAATAATAGATACTTATTAATATTTTTAAATAATAGAAGTTATTATTTAATATATCTGGTAATTTGAAGTCAATTATGTTGTAACAAATTTTAATTTAAAAATTATTTATAATTTTATATTTTCAAAATATATGTATACAATGAATGTAATACAAATTTATTTGTTTGATTATTCCTAAAATGTTTTTATAATTATTAATTTTACAAAAGTTTTCACAAGTTTGCCTTATTCTATGATGTTTTTAGCACATAATGTAGTACTTTATTTTTTGAAAAACAGTAAACAATTTTTAAATTTTAATAATTATTAGATTTTTTTATTTTTAAGTAAAATCTTACAAAAGCTATCTATCTATCTATTATTATTATTATTATTTAACCATTTTAGAAAATCTATATTTTCAATACGTTAAGAGACTCGATTGACAGAATCAAACAGTTTTCTATTTCCATGCCATTAAATTATTGCGATCTGTAAAAATTTTATTCTTAAAATTATTTCAATAAATAAGTTTTAAACTAACATTTACATTATTAACTTTGAATTAAAGCTACTAACAAAAAACTTAATTTTTTTAAAAGTAATAAAAAATATAAATTTTAAAATTTTATGTTTTAAATTTATATATCACATTTTTAAATACATTTTAATTTTATAAAGTAATTATAATTATAATTTCAGTATATAATAATAAAAAAAACAGAATTTAAAATTCTAATTCAAATTATAAGAATCTTGGCTTTAAATAATCTTTTACTTTATAAAAATACTAATAACACGGTGTAATAATTGCCAATAAGGAATATTTTAATCATAAAATAAATATTATGGAATGGAAAAAAATATTGAAATTGAAAGTTCTGCAGTATTTTATTAAATAATATTATCACCTATTTATTTAACAAGGTATAATTTATATTTTTATAACTTCACGTATATTTTTCAAAATAGGGCTAAAATTTATTTCAACTGCAACAAATAAATTAAAGTTTATTGAAAGCGTTTTTAAACCAATCAATATATTAATTAGACGGTATAGGGATTTTATCGGTCCCACTCGAATAATGGCATTGTGAACACCTGCTGAAAAAAAAATCTTGATTAATAGCTTGTATATTTGAGAGAGAGAGAGAGAGAGAGAGAGGCGTGAGAAGGAGAAAAATTATAAATAAAACACGAGAAATGATGCAATTTGAGTGAATTGTGTTTCAAATACATTAAACAGAGAATTTTCGGGGGATATTTTACGCTATTTCATTTTTGATTTTTTCTCGATTTCTATTCATTTATAACTATTACATTTCAGACCCTTGACCATAATAAACTAATTCTTAGCGTTTATGTTGTGTGATGGTTTTCAAAAAGCTTCTTGTTGATATAAAAAAAAATTATTTTTACATTACGTAGAAATATCATTATTAATAAAAAAAATCCCATAAGTACTGACTATAGCAAAATTCATATCTCAGTTTTCTAATGAAATTGTTTGTTCTAATGAAACCGTTTAATTACTTTACCTAATAATAATTAGCCTTTGGATATTTTTGCTTATTTTGGATAGCATTAGCTTAAATGTAATATATTAAAGTTAAATTTCTTACCTGTTACCCAAGGACTGTAATTTAAGAAAATTATTTATAAATTTATTTAATCAACGTTACTCTGACTGCTCTTATCTAACTTTGAGAAATCTAAAAAACAAGTCGTCACTTCCCATTCTCTTCATCGATTTTATTAATATAAAAAACTTAATTTAAAAATAATTAAATTCATTAAGTTCTGTATTTTTAAATAATTTTCTTATGTCTTTTACCATTTCATTAGTACATTATATCCGTAAATTTTATATTACAGTCTTAATTTTAACGATTTCAAATTTAATATTACTAACACCAGAGAGTCGACGCTAATTGTCGTAGTCTTTTTTCTCTGAACTACTTGTTTATTTACTCGAAATTTAATGCTTTTCTTATTTATTATGCCCAACTCTCTCATAACTATATACATATATATATATATATATATATACAATTAAAATTAATTTTTTTCATTTAATTGTTATAGCAATTTCATACAACATTGTTATTAATTTCTTGTCACTAACATCGATTCGTATATAAAGGCTACATTCAACATTAAATTCATAAATATAAGTGAATTATAACTAAATAATTGAATTTATTATAAACATACAATCAGAATATTTTTTTCTTCATATTCTTAGATATAAGAAGCGAGATTATAATGAATATTATGATGACTTACTGAAATAATATTAAAAATATAATGTTCGTAATTACGAAACGATTTATTCATATGTTGCATGTACACATATGTTTGATATTATCTGTATGCAGTTTATAATTTCAAGAAATGTTCTTGTACGAAGTTAATAAATATTCAGTGATGAGTGTTTCTACATATGTACCTGACAAGAAAGAGATGAACATACTTAACTGTTGAAGCTAAAATTGAAAGGGTTAATGCATGCGGAAAATAAATGAAAAATTTTTATATTATAGAAATGTATTTTCATTATATTTTAAATTACGAATTATATTAAAAAATATGTAAAGCTTATTATAACATACAAATGATTTGTGATTAAGAATACATATAATTCTCGTAGGATTATAAATTTATAGAAGTTAGGAAACGATTATTAAAAAATAATATTTCCTTAGGTAATTAAATATATTTCTGTTTAATAAATACCATTAAACTAATTATGTTCTTTTTTCATAAATGATTTTAGAAAAAAAATATTTATCTAAATGCATCCATTAGTAAAGTTAAATGTTTACGATCATAGTAAAAATAAATAAATAAATAAATAAATTCAAAGGTTTTAATCATATAACAAAGTAGTTTTAAACATTTTCAAAAAATTATTAAGCTTATAAAAGAACTTTTGACAACTGAGATAAAATACTTTTCATACAGCTCAAATTATACTAAATTTATTAGACTTCCTTAGTAAATGTACGCGCTTTTTAAACTTGCAGCTATTATTCATTAGGTTAACTGATTTTTTATTTATTTAAAGAGTTTGAGAATGATGAGAGAAGCTCAAATTAAAAAACAAGTAATAATTCTATTGTAAATGAATAATTTGTTTTCTTCACAAACCGATCAATTTGATTCATATAAATTAAAATAATCAATATAAATTCATTTTCAAACAGTATTATTTTATGACTAAATTTTTTATAGTATAAATTATAATATTGTTAATTTTATTTTACATATTTTTAATCTTTTTCATGGATTAAATAATACAAAAATTTGCTTATTATACATGGAAAATTTTTTTTAACAAAAATGGAACTTTGTTACTTGTAAAGATATATAAAACATATAATGTACATAAGCTCATAAACAAATTTTATAAACAGGATTATCTAAATAATTATACGAATTTTATTTTTTAGAAATGTTATATTTGGTTTATAAATTATCATTTTCATAATTTTTTTTTTTTTTTAATTTATAAAAGTTGTTCGTATATTATATAAGTTATATAGTTGTTTATTATATATACAATACAATATATATATATTATATATACAATTGAAATAATTCTGAGTATATACATCGGTTTGCATTCAGAGAAAAATAATAGGTGTAGAGAAAGTGCACTAAGAGAAAGAAAAATTTGCACTAATTTTAAGAGAATTAGAATTTATTCCTTATTCTATAATTAAAATTTACTTAAGCAAATTTCTTTTACTTTCTCTTAAGCTGATATTATAGTGTAGTCTTATATGTAGATATGGTGCCAATTGCGTTTTATTTTCTCTTCTTATGCATTTTGCCTTTTCTATCTACGTGTTCGACGTTTACCTCAGAGATAAAGGTATAAAAATTTATTACAATTTTCTTATTTTTGTGTTCTGCTAACTACCTTGGGTCATTCAAGAATATTGGAAACAGATTTCGTTTCATCACATATCTATATGTGGATATCTATATTTGCCTTAGAAAGTGCTAAAATGTAATGTAACGGATAAAAATTTTTTTTTCAAAAATTGGATTAAAATTTAAGAGTAAAGAATTATTCATTTTATAAATATTCACTATCATTTTTCATAAAATATATATATATATATATATAAAGAATTATCGATTTGTGATATTGAACGTACGCATTGTATTCACGAAAAAATATTATTCGATCATTTCTACATTTACATAAGAAAATAATTTTACCGAATATAAATAAATGTGTTACTTTAATGTTCATACTTAATCAGTAACTAAAATAAAATAATGAGGCTTTAATATTTTAACGCTTTTAGTATTGATTAAATAATTATTTAATCGAAAAGAATACTTATTGTAGATAGATTTTAATTCAGGTTAATATGAACATTAAATTAAAAATTTATTTTTAAATATTTTAATTTATAAAAGACGTAAATTGGAAGAAATTACTTTATGAATTTCTGGTTGAATTGATTATTGAATCATTAAACTGATATTTATAATTTAATTATTTACATGGTAATTTTAAGAATAATTACTCAATAATTAAACAATATTTATAATATAATTTTTACGTGACCTAATTTTGATTTTAAAAAAATCAAGTCAAAATAATAAATTATTCTCGATAAATCATTATATAATGCCACCAAATTCGATAAGTGACAAAATATTTTTTTTAAAGCTTTATTGATATTTTACTGTTACCTTAAATTAACTGACTAATAAATGTCATTTATTTGATTAAGGACGAATTTTTTATTGGATTATTAGTTGTTAGACTCAATACATTGCGCGAAATGAAATTTTCGATGCTATTTGTGACTTATTATATTAATTCAGTGCTTAAATAATATTGGTAGGTTAATTCTTAATCTAGAATTAAAATGCTCTAGCTAAATCAATATGTTTCTCTTATGTGAAGCAGTAAACATTGCTTTCACTCTAAAAAGTTTTTATTATTATTCCAAAAGCTTGGAGGTTTCTGTAATTCGCGTCCTTACAACGGAACGTCATTCTCTTGTAATCTATGATAATACGCAATTAGTTTTTTACTCGTTATAAAACTTATGTTATTTATCTTGAGAAGGAATTCAACAAATTTATTGAAAATTCAATAGATTCATCTCATTTTGTTTATTTATTTATTTAGTTTATTTTGTATTTATACCAAATACTATTGTATTTCTTTTGATAAAATGTGGTTATAATCCTAAGTATAATAATATTAATGTAGTTTTACTACACTACTTAGTCGGGAATAGGAAGTTGTTTTCGTATAATCCATATAATAGAATTTTCGTATTGTTTATTCACTAAATATAGAAACTTATAATTCCTCACGTACCAAAATTCAAGTTAAGTAATTTAATATTAAAATACTACAAATTTATTTTTAAGGTAAAATTTTCATATATCGAGAAACATTGTTAATCCAGTAATAAAAATATATAATAATTTCAGTGGATGTATAAATAAATATGAAAAAAAATCAAATTCAATAATAAGTAGTTGAGAAGGTCATAAAAAGTTTATTTTCATTTAATTGCTAATCTAAGGAGTTTGAATATTATGAGCCAATGTAGGCCAATAACGTACTAGAACACGACTACAAGCACATGATTAAAAATTTATGCAAGAGCTTGTAATTAATGAAAGATACAATAAAGAACTCTAAGCCCGTATTATCTTATACTTAAAGCAGAGATGGAATATGAATCCATGAAGACAGAGTACGTTCCGGGCAGTTGATGTAGCAATCAGGCATAAACTTAGGTTCTAGATGTTATCAAGTGGATGGGCTCAGAGATGTATACAGGGACAGATATCTATAAAGGCATTTGTTTAGTAAAATGTCATGCAGAGGTTTACTAAAATTGATGGATTAGGTTTCATTTGGCATGAGATCTTGGTAATAACTTATGATCGAATGCAAACAGTGGTACTTAGTTACTTATGTTTTCTAATAGGATAATTTTTTCTTAGCATCGTGTTAGTTAACAATTATGAGTTCACTTATTTTATATAAATAATATAGAACTAATAAATGAGAAATATCGCGGTATCATACAATTCGTGTATTGTAATTGTTTAGAAGAAAAGCAAAACGGATACACATACACATACCGTTTTATAGAAAACATAAATTATAAACTAAAGGATTGACCAGTACGTGAATCGTAATAGAAATATCTACAATAAACCTGTAGATAACTTTTCAAAGCTTCTTTTTCTTAAATGCATTAAATTCACTTGATGCTTATATAAGGAATATTTTCTTAAATAAGCAATATAAGCTAACGTATTAAATATAATATAAGAAATGTTTTAGGGTAACAAAAAACAAATTTACAGTTTTGTTATCATTTATTGAGAGGTTATTTGGCAAACAACGGTGTTCGATTGTTTACGAGGGTCCATATTGCAGGAGCGTCCTTGTCATTATTGTTTTGGAGATCTGAAGTCTCCAAGATCTGAACTCGAATGTATCTTTTCTAAATTATAAATGGAAATATTGTACGTTCAGACCAGAGCTCAGGTGGTTTTAAATGACAAGCGACAACGTTATAACAGACAAAAGCTGAGGTGGGCATTTGGGGATTTGACCTTCCGCTCTGCCGTGCACCGATGGGTGGAACGAGATGATGGGCTTCCTCGAAGATGGTGATATCACGCCTTGCAGCGATGATATGCGGGACTTATTCCAGGAAGTCTATGTTCTAGGAGAGGGCGACGACTCGGGGCCAAGAGCAGATTTTATGAAGGTAACGACTACGAATGCTGTAGATAAAGTTTATCTTACTGATAAGTGACATAAGGAGCGACGGAGACATGCGGGGACTATGTCAGGATGACCCAATTTAATGTTATCATTTGACCCAAGGATGACGGCTGTAGGTAAATACGGCGTCAGTAGTAGCGAAGTGGTGTGAGGGCACGAACGGATGGATTTGATCGATCAGGATCATTGAATTACTTGACAGCGGCAGAAGCTGATGGTGTCCTTTCCTACAAGATGTTCCTGAGACCGTAGTAATTTGCCCTTTTCTAGTATGAGAATAAGATTTCTCCCCTGGGATAGAAAAATTTTTGCCTATGGTTTAATAAGTTATGTAAATATTGTTTTTAAATATCGTATCCTAAGCATGTAAGGATTTTTATATGAAATTAAAAATAAAGTAGGTGAATATAATAATTTAATTAATGGATTTATTAATTTTAAAACGCTCTATTATATTTAAAAAAAATAAAATTTGTTTTAAAATCTTTATTTACTAAAAATTAGAAAATATAAAAAATTTTCTTTCAAACAATACTTGTCATATGTTAAAAAACAAATATTTTGTACAGTTTTGTAAATACGAATATACTATACGGCATAAAAATATCGAATAAAATATAATTGTACTTGTTCACTAAAAATTGAAAGCATAAAATGAAAAGAATATATTGAAATATTTCTATGTTCAATAATGGTGATTATATTATTTATAGCATAATTATAATTAGAAATTTTACTTTAATTGACAGGAAACTTCTTAATTCAGAATTAAAAATATTTAAAAATATATAAAAATATATAAAAGTTCATACAATTAAAATTACTTGTGAATAATTATAATACTTAAGTATCAGGAAATATGAATTTAGCTATTATTGAAATAATATATATTATTTATAATGTAGGAATCGGCTCAATACATATTTTAAAATATTCTATATATATATATTTAATTCTGAATCCTATTGCACGTGGACTGTTCTAATTACATATTAGAATAGTATTGGGATTTAAATTTTTAAAAAGAAAAAATTTTGGGCTTTTGAATTTTTTTTTTCACTCTATTTCACGATCTTATACCTGTCGCTCAAAATCTCGTTGAGTATGTTTATATATTTAGATTTTTTTTCTTAATGCACTTCTCTTTTGTAATCAACTGCATTGTAGCTAAACTGACTGACGTAGTTGAAAATGGGTTTTTATATAAAAATCTGTACGCGTGCATACCCAGATACGAGTTAACAAAATTGCATGGATGAGTGTAAAAGTTGATGTAAGAAGTGAACATTTAAACAAGCAAAAATTAAAAATACCGTTATCAAAAGAGAAATTTCCAAGAATATATATAATATTTATATGATACATATATTTATATTTATATTTATATTTATACATGTGAAGAGTAGAGTTTAGCTATAGAAAAATCAAAATCAGCTGGTGGTGTCGTATATAAAAATACAAAGATGCGTACATATATGAGACAAAAATATAAAGAAAAATAAACAGTATGCGATAGAGAATGAGCAACGAATTATGTATGCGCGCGCGCGCGAGAGAGAGAGAGAGAGAAAATACAAAGAACAAAGTATCATATGAGAGTATAAAAGAGATTCTTTTAATCTAGATTCCCTACAAAAAAGGCTTTTTACATTACAAACGTTACCTAATGTTTATGTCTGTAATAAGTATACTACACGTTTTTTTAGCATTATAAGTTGGACGTTAATTATTTTATTTATTTTGTAAAATTTTTATTTTTTATTCGTAATTATTTTTCTCCAAATTTTCATTTATACGATATTTTTTCAGTTTCTTGTATATATTATATAAATGTATGATATTTGATATATTTAAGTTCAGGCTATTTTCCTATAAAGCGTTTCATAAAAAATTCTATTCGATATTTCAATAGATCCGTATATTTTTTTTCCAATAATTTAGTGATATTAAAATTTTAAAAATTTTAAAAAGTGAATAACAGTGTTAGAACTTAGTATATTAACAATCAATCATTTATAACAACAAAATTTATTCAGAAAATCTGTTCTTAATATATATAATTTATAATATTGAAATATTATTTATAAATAATCGCTATTTTTTATTTTATATTAAATTTTTGTATTACTGATATTTTATTAAAATTATAAATTATGAAGGACGTAATTCTGAATATACTATAGTCATCCCATACAGGAATCAGATTCTTTTCTTATTTTAAAATTCAATGTTCGTAAAAAGAAAGTTATTGATAATTGTAACTAAAAAAATTGTTCCTGTATTAGAGAAACACGAAGAAAATTCATGTAATTTTCGTACAATTTTTTTTCCTACTTTAGCTGATTTTATGTATAATACAACCGATATTCTTTTCTTTCTACATTTAAGAGAAACTTTAAAAATAATATTATTCATTTTAAATATGACACTTTAAAAATGATATAAATACTTATTATTAGGCTTATTTAAAAATTTAATTATTGAATCATTCAAATATAAGGAGTCGTTATTTAAGAAGAACAAATTAAAATCAAAACAAATAAATTTTTAGAGATGAATGTCTAGAGAAACAAGGTTCAGTTTCATTAAAATTTCTAGTCAATTTAATACTGACGATTTACGGCAAACCCGAATAACATATTTATTTAGTTTGTTATAAGAAATTGTTTTTTAGTTATTTTTCTAAACTCCAACTCTGATATAATTACAGCGCATATTTGTAAGATGTGGACTTAATTTTCTTTATTATATTCTCAGACACGTTTATTCAATTTTTTATTTTTTATTTTCTTATTTTTTTTAAATGAAAATCAAGAAAAAAGTTTTTGAACTCTTTATATTTAAAAATATTTTTAGTTAAATAAAAAATTGTAACAATAAAACTTTAACGAATGTTTAGAAAAATATTGGCTTTTAAATCATAAAAATACTTTGGAGCTAGAAATTTTAAACATCGAAAGAAAATAGGACGAGCTTCCCTTTAAACTGGACGTTCATCTACCAATGTATGTAATGTCCATGTGCCGGGGTGGGTGTTGTATGCATACATACATTATGCAGTGATTGCATTATTGGGCTGATATCTAGGTTAATCTATTTGAAAGGGTTTTCAGAATACCATTAAATGAATTTAGCGCACCACAACTTCATATTTACTATTCTCGAAAAATTATTCATTAAATTAAAAGTGACCATTTTTCTAAACATTCTTTCAAGTTATATTGTTAAAAATTTTTTATTATTTAACATATTGTAAGAAAATTTTACATTGTTATCATCGGTAAATAATTTCCGGTCTAATCGTTCGTAATCTAAAATTTAAAATATAGGTGGTGCGGTTAATATATGTACATGCACGTGACAAGCTAATTTATAAATATTCCGTAGAAATTCTGTTGTATTGTAAAATAAAATTTATTCTTAGTATCGACGATGAAGTTTTTTTAATTAGCTCGATATTTCAATTTATTAATTTGTTTTAATTATTAATATATGGGTAGTCGTTAAAATGAAATTTCGTTATATTACTTTATTTTTCACGGAATCAATGATGTCATAATATTATCATTATATTTATTCTTTATTTTAAATGGAAGGGTAATTTTTAGCAAGCAAGTCGAATGAATAATAAACCTATATTGATTGTTAATTGAAATGTTATTTTAATAAAGTTAACGTGTTTGGAATTTCTATGTTCAGTTAAATATATTTTCATAACGTTACTTGGATGAGTCATTACATAAGCAATACTATAATTATGATAAAGGATATATGATATATGAACATATGATAAAACTAGTTGATGAATTTCTCTTCGGTGAAAAGTTTCACTGGTAAAGTAGTTCCTTATTTTAATATGGAATACTCTACGATAAAGAGAGATGAGTAAATAAAATAAATTAATATTATCAGGTTAGTCACGTTGAATGTTTATAGTAGTACTCTTAGATTGCTATGTAGATGAATTTAAGTCGATCATTGGTAAGGTGGATAGTCATCAACACAATTTTATAACCATTCTAGAAATTAGATATTTAAGGTAAAACTGAATTTATATATTTATAGATTTATATTAACAAATAGATTATAAATATATCCTTTAAATTAAAACATTTTTATAAGAATAATAATAATAATCAGATGAATAATCATTATCGGCTGTATAATAAATCGATATTGAAATTTGGTTCTTAAAAATCAAAAATAATGTAAATTAATGTTTTTACAAACTGAACGTGCTCAATGATACGAGAAACATTCATTCCCAAATATTCAGGGAATTTACTGAAATTTACTTCGAACCTTAGTTCAAAGAAATTTAACCCTCGTAAACTCTACAAGTTCGTAATTATTAATTCGTTGAATCATTCTTTATTTGTTAGTGCTAACGTTGCGAACTATTTTCTTCAAAATTAATGAAATGTAACTTCATTTTTAATACTTTTTTACATGATTATAATATTTACGAGCAATTGTCTATAGACGTTTAAAAAAGTTTAAAAGCAAATCATTTTTATTGTTGGTATCATAAATAAAATAAAATCGAAATTAAATAATTTACTTTTAAAACATGCAGTTATATAAAAATTATTAAAAATTTTTTATATATACTTTTATTATTATAAATAGAATTGTAAATAATGGCAGAATATCCTTTGAAGCTGGAGAAAAATAATATCTAATTTTAATGAAACGAAATATTTCGAAATTCTTGTTTATTTTAACAAAAATTTGTTTTGATAAACGACTTTAATGCTTTCAAAAATTGCACTTTAAGTAAATTAATATGTATGTAAATAGATATAATAATTTTCATAATTAAAATTTATATTTTAATATTATTACGATAATAAAATAATAATTCTAATTTTGAATATGTTGAGGAACGTTTTCAGTTTTAAATATTTTGTTTTAATAACAATTATTAAACCATTAAAAGCCGTTATAACAACTCACAGTTTTCGCTAATTAGTTTTATCAATATCTTGAAATTCAATAAATATATAGAGGATTTAAGATTTTTTAAAAGTGTGTCGAAGAGATGAGTCTGAAAGATTTAGAGAGGATTCTGGGAGAATATGATTGAAAAATAGAGAGAAAGTAATTGAGTGAAGGAGAGGGAAAGAAACAGTTTGACAGGTAGACAGTAAGACATACAGATATCATACGGATAAATCGATAAATATGTTCGAAAATATGATCGGAAAATAATGAAAGTAAGTCATTGTTAAAATAATGGTTTCTAAGCTAGACATTTAATATTGTACGTAATTTATAATAATAGATATATATTTTAATAATATAAATTTTATAATATTATTTTACATATATTTATTTATAAAAAATTGTACAGTTTTTATTTATGTAAAATTTTTTTTCTAAAATAATATTATACATATTTTAGTTTGTAGAATTTTCAGAAATTAAAGAATTAGTTTTATTTGCAATAAGGTTTTTTTATATAAAAACTTCTCGTTCACAAACAATTGATAATTTTTATTTATTTTTTACAAAAAAACCTATTCTTCATTAATATCGCTTTAACTGTAATTTATAATAACGTAAACGGTATTTTTGAAAAAGTAAAATTTCCTACCCACTTAGTAAATAATTTAATAATATCAAGATTAATTATTATAATTATTCTTGTTGAAAATAATCGATTTGGAGATTCGAGATTTAATTTTATATGTTACACAATGTATAAAATTTTTGTATTCATATTTCTCTTCATATATTATATATTGTTTATAATTTTGTTGCGCTACAACGTAATTAAATAGAAAACTATAATAATTCGCTTGATATCCTAGATCGATAACAAGCAACAAAATAATATCCGTAAAGGCTAAGAGGATATCTGATCAAGAATGCATCGTGCATCTACGTGAATCTAGCCGAAATTTACAGTCGATTCTCATACTCCTCCATGCAGTGGTTGGAGGTCTATGTATGTATAGCGAACGATGTTTCTCTTGGGATTGAGCATGCACTCTCTGATAGCTTTATGAATAGTTATTCAAGAAGCAATTAGAGTACAAATATTAAATATATTAAACTATTATAATATCTGTATGTTAATGATGTACTTCATAATTCAAACTATTCAATGATAACTCGAGAATATCATATTGCTCATATTCATAAAATCCGTGTAATAAGACTTTCTTTTACATGTATGTATTAATAATAATTTTTAAGTTACAAATTTATATGTACATAAATGTATTTGTATGCATATATTGATGTGGGTGAAATTATTGTAGGGCAGGACAATAAATTAGAAATTAAATGATCAAGTGTATGTATACAAGAGTGAGAAGGCGGATATGAGATTCGACATATGCAGAATATTATGATTCAACTTTGGCAATGAAGAGAATGGACATAGAGTGTTGAATCACTTGAATCATATACGTGCGTTTACTTATGATTGAGGCTGTGGAGAGATCGAAGACTAAGAATCGTATAATTTTCTAGACGATTCTGTAATCATTTCTATCGCGGTTCACTTAATGAATAATCGGCGGGATTAAAGGAGATGCTCAGATTTTGAATGAGTGCATCTGCAAAGTTTTCATTTTATAGATCTTTAATGAAATAAAAACAATAAATAGTACTTTGTCTTCCTTTATTTAGATAATTTCATTGTATAAATATATATATATATATATATAATTAATTGTGATGTAATTATTATAATTGAATTATAATTGAATTATTATAATATAAGAAATTAAATATAGTTTTTTTTAATTATTTATTAAAACTAACACATACACGAGCTTTCGTTTTCGTAATTTTCTGGAAATGCCCTATTATAAATTACTTTATAATACTTTATTTTTATAAATAAATAAATAAATGGAAAAGGTATCAGTGGGCATAATAAACAAAATTTATATTATTAAATAATCAACGAAATTTTTTATAACAGTATTTACAACATTTCCAATTTTTGTAAAAACGAATCTTTATAATTCAACCAAAAACACCATACTATAATATATATAATATACCATACTATAATATTTTACATCAAATAAATGCAGACAGATAATATTTATTACAGTTGATTACAAAATTTAAGTTGGGGCTGTAATGGGATTTGTAAATTTTTTTAATGTTTCATTCATTGAATAAATAAAAAGTATATAAATCGTTATAAATCTTTTACAAGCAAAGTTAATAAAAGTAATATGAGAACGATACAGTAAGTTTAAAATTATTGATATCGTATTGATAAAAAAAAATTTATTACCTTAATTTCTTGTTAATCAATATAATTTTGATTTATAAGTGCATGATTTTAATCATTTGTACTCAAATTTTGATACGAAATAGAAGCTTGATAATGTGAAATTACGTTTCCTAAACTCGTATTAAAATCCAGAATCTCAATCTCATAATATTTTCATGAATCCTAAATCCTAATTAACTTATGTTATTACATCGTAAACATTGTTCATTCTATACATTTTATTTTGAAATGTTATAGATTTAAAATATTTTACTGAAACAGTATAAGATAATGCTCTACTAAAATTTATGTGGGAAGTACTACAGAGTATAAATTTATTAGTAAAAAAATAATACATAACAATATATTTTTTATATTTTAAGGTTTAGAAAAAAATTTAAAATGTTATTTTATTATTTCGACTATCAATTATTAATGTCTATTATAATTATGTAGATTCACTCTATAAAGCTGGAAATATATAATTTTTGAATAATAAAACAACATTGATTGTATTGAAATTCAAACAATGGAATTTTACCATTAGGTTAATGCTAAAATACTCTATCTTTCAAGATTATTCTATTTATATTTTCAAGAAAAAATAAACTTTATTATTTTATAATATAATTACTACAATTGAATTTAGGTGTAAATGAAAATTTAAAAGACACAAAATTTATAGATAAAAATTTATTTATAGATAGAAATGAAATTTTTTTCTTCAATTTATCTATATCTATAACATAGTTTTTTTTAAATTATATTTCAAAGAAAATACTTAACTTTATATTATACGTAATTAAAATATGATAATGAGAGCAAGACATTTAAATTCTAATAATAACAATATACAGTATAAAGCAAATCCATTGAACTTTCTGCTGAGTTCTAAATCCTTAGATCCCTAAATAAAATTATAATTATAGTAATTACAATACCCTCTCAAGGTTATATTTTGATCAAAATTAAATACAGATGAAATACTATATTTGTTACCTATACAAAAATTTATATACAATTATGTTGAATTAATCTATGCACGTAATTTATCCAAATTAAAAAATAATGTATTTATATATTATAGAAATATATTATTTATCAAGGTATTTAAATTTTAAAGTAGTAATTACTTTTTCAAAATATGATTATTCACATTTTATAAAATAGTTTCTGTGCCTATTACTTCTATTTTCTATAATACCTTCTTTTCGTATTTCGCACGTATATGGGTTAAGTGTAACATACGATTAAATTTTTATAATTTTATTTTTAAAAAAATGACGATAGATAAAAAAAATAATAAAATAGAATCATATCAAAAGAGACTTGTCGATTTATGATTAACTTGAGTACTATTAAAGATAGAAAAACTTTACAGTAATGCTTTACAGTAATGCTAGTATTGGGAATTTAAAAAAACATAATAAAAAAATTATCAATTAATAAAATTACTAATTTTATGATTTCAAGAATATATATACAGAGCAAAAATTATTAAATTTTTAGATATGGAATAAGTTAAATGGAAATTACTATGGAAATATGAACCGAGAAATATATAACCAGACAATCTGAAAATATATTCTGAATAATAAAATAAATAAATGAACAAGTACTAAATAAAATAAATAAAATATAATTTTATTAATGTAATTATCTTTAAGACGTGGCGTTTAAAACATGTTTGGAGCATTTCGACGACTTTTCCATGAATAATTTGTACTTTTTTTTTATTGATATTCTTTTTCTTTTATTATCTACATTTTTTTCCTTTAGTTAATCTTGTATCAGTGTTCAGATGAAGTTTAGTTTAAAGACCAGATATGAATTTAGTAGATAAATAATTTCAAAAGATTAAAATTATTGAGGAAGATCTATTTTGTTTTTACATTTTATAAAAAATCGAAATAATTATTGAACGGTTTACCTTTATCTGAAAAATTACTACGTGTTCGCGTGCAGAATGTTTTGAATCTAAGAATAGTATGAGAGACTAAGGGCAGACGAAGGATCCACATGAAGGATTCGCCGCGCCCTTCGGATTTTATTTTTAATTTAAATTGTACACACCTACGCATATTGAGACTGATGTACTACAACATATTTTGCAGTATTCCAGGTTCTACATGCAAATTTCTTTGATGCTCTTTGAAGTCATGGCTGACAAATTTGAACCAGCGTGGTATATTACAGCAACTAGTTGAAACTGATATACAGCTTATTCAAACTAAAATCACGTAATAATTTAAAATTGCATTAGTGTAAACTAAGATGTAAATTATCAAGTCCTCCTCCTATATTTAACACCAATCAGAATTTACTATTTTAAGCATTTTCTAGTACTAATTGTTAAATCATCACAATAGTGTATAACCATTAAAATTGCAACCACAACGAAATTTTGTTACTTAAATATGATATTCAATAAATACTCATATTTCCAGAATAATAAAAATGTGTGGGAATTAATTTTATTCATCAAAAAACGAATACACGATTTGCGAAAGTCACGGACGTCAGCCAGTTTAAAAAATCAACAACAATAATCGCGCCCTAATACTACGAATACATGAGAAAATATATTTATATTTAATGGAACGTAATTATGTGTATCTAATTACTGGATTGTATCAGTCTTAATAATATATCAGACACGATTTTATAAGCTTATCGATGGAAATAAAATGAAAAATGTTAAAAATTGTACTGAAATAATAGGAATCCAATTTATTAACAATAATTTTAGAAAATTAATAAAATGATGTATTAAAACTTTTGTTCAAATAATAATATTAAATAGTTCTTACAATAAGTGAATATAAAGATAAGAAATTTAATTAATTAATTTTTTTATTATTTTAATTTAATTACTTAATTGTAATTGGATAGAAACTGACCTGTTCATTAAGTTGCATCGTAAAAGTGATTTATACGATTATATGTTTATAAGAACTATTATAATATTAATTTTATTATTTTCTGCAATATTAATTATTTTAATAGGCTATTGTTATTATATAATCCGCAGATCATAATTTACTTTAATGTCAAATATTTTAAAAATTATTAAGTGCTGGATTAATAAATAATTAACAATGATATTTATAATTTATTTATTCTTATCTTAGGTCTTCATACAGGAATATTTTTCTTACCCTTTATTATTTAATAAACAATTTTTGTTATTTATTTTGGTATTTAATCTAAATATAAAGCAGAAGTATAGATTAAATATATATATAAAAACCCTGCCTGAATATACATACACAAAATTGTATGACATCAAAATGTAAAAATTTTACGAATATTGAAAAGGCATGCAACCACGCACATATGTGCTTGTGCAAATAGGTAATCATAGTTATAAGATTTTAAAGATTTTAAAACTTATACTAAATACAGGTTATTTACTAGTTTCAATGATACAAATATAGGATGCTATTAATATGTAATATGTATAGTTAAAAATGATTGTATATATATATTAAAATATTTTTAATAAAAGGAATATTTCATGTAATATAAAGTAGACTGTACAATGTTAGAGATTCAAAATGCTTATTATATTTACTCAAAACTTTTGTACGTTACAGCAAAATAATAAATTTGTGACACTAATCAATATTATTATTTGATTTATAATACGCTATCCAGGCTCTATAACACGTTTTCGAAGTGTAGAAATAGTAAAAAATGTTATTTTGATAGAATTTTCAAGAATAATGTTCCTTAATTTATACTACCGTTATTTAATGATTAATATTTTAAAACGTATTAGATTTCAATTACGGTGGAGCATTTAAAATGATGTACCTTTTAAATAGAAATAATTTATAAACATTTAGTTCTAATGGATTTTTAGGAATCTGTAGATTTACCTCATACAAATATATTTCTACGTATAAATGGTCTATTCACGTTATAAAATACAATTTTTATGGAAAAGGGATACGATAAAAAGTTATATCTTGAATTATATTCTTCTAGTCTTGAAAATTATGATACGGTTCTTTAAAAGAAGGCGTTGCCTATCAAAATAAAGGATGATATAGTTTGTTTTTTTATTACATTTCATAAATAAAACAGAATTTTTATAATAAATAATTATACATATATAATTTCTTATTTACATCGATACTTTATTGTTAATTTATTTTATTTTAAGATTAAAAAAAAAAATTTACGCCATAATAAATTATTAACTGTATTGTTTGATCACGATTTACATTATTTTCCATGCATTTACTTGAATGAAGAAATAAAATAAGATAAAATAATGGTTAAACAGAACAGTCACTTTTGGTGGAATTCGTCATTGATTTATTATGTGGAATAAAATGGCTTTATTTAAGCATGAATATTAAAAGCTAGTTTCGTTAAAGTATTTATGACACATATAAATAGATAAGTTTTTAAATATTCTTAGCTTGTAAAGTAGTCGATTATATTAGAGCGTAAGTATTAAATCACGTTTCATCCGCGCACATACGGGCAGAGTGTTACGGATCGCAATTGAAATATCCGCACGTAAGTGCGGAGCAAAAAAAGAAGGAAACAAAAAGAAAAAAGAAAAAATGTCTTGACTGTGGTCTCCAAGTCCGGAAATGCCCGCTCGTTATCATAATAACCCAAGATTCGCACCTCGGCCGGAAGATTTATAAATAAATATGGTTTGTGAAATCGAAGAGATTTTTAAAAATTCAGTACCTCGTGATTTAGAATTATTTCCTAAAATTGCAAATATAAGGCTTCGCGTTTAGAAGAAATAAAAGCCGTGCGTGGGTGGGAAGACTCGCTCGGCAAAAGTCAAGGAGTCTGAGGCTAAAAAAGGGCCGTAGCCGCGCGTGGTCGATAACGCGTTTTTCCGTTGGCAAAGATATGAACGGACTTATGAAAAAAGTCAAACTGAAAATCCCCAACGGCTCTTCGGCTATGAATGTTCAACAAAAATCGAGCATGTGGCGAAAAGGTTGTGAAAACTTTTCTGAAAAACTTGTCGTAGAAAGCGAATGGAAGGGACGAAGCCTTCGAGTCCTAAAGCGCGAGGCCTATTATTCTCCTAACGAGCCCTGCACATGTTCGCGTAAACACCGTTTTTAAACATCTTGGAATAAAAAGAAGCTTATGGTTTTCTTATTCATCATCTAATGTGCCGGGCATGCCTCTAGTGACGTCAACACGCATATTATCATTCTTATAGTCTGATTATAGTTACGCTGAAAGAGTGTGGTATCGAAGTATATGGAAAATTTAAAGAATCTGGTGCGAATCGGTCGTAGGATTATCACTGACTAAGCGATATTCATAAGAGCAGGTAAGTGCAGGGCTCTCAAGCGTAGAGAATGAGGGAAAGAGAGAGACAGAGAGAGGGAGAGAGAGAGAGAGAGAGAGAGAGAGAGATAGGGGGGGGGATATTTGAACGTGAGAAGCAGCTCTCAAACAGATGTTAAGTTTTATTTTCACTCGATGCTCCGGGCAGAGGAAGGCAATAATGCAATTGGAAAAAGAGTGGTTAGGAGTTGGTGGCGTGAGGGAGGGAGGGAGCTCTCCTACGCGATAGAAGTTTCTGCTTTGTACGGTTAGTCACGTATACAAGAGCCGGCGCATAAGTGAGACTTGAGTGGAGGGCGAACAAAAGCTATAGGATTGTATCCCTTTTTGCGTAGCTTCCCTATATTTCAATCGCTTTGTCTGCTCGATAATTTTTCCTACGGCTTTATGTCCGGCCAACCGAATTTGTTGAATTCAACGAGTCGGCGGGCTTTTGGTATAATACCGGCGGCATCAACGCCACTTGGAAATATCGCTGTTTTCTTTTCTATTTCGTGCCTTTTTAAACGAATTCTCCACCTCGAACCAGCACTGAATTTTCCACTCTGATTTTCCGCCACTATATTCCCTTGACTTGACTTATGTGTGCGTATATTTGCGCTCTGCGCGATACATGATTATCTACGTGTTGCAATCGCTCTGCGATCACATGCTTCCAGACCTTTGCATTTCCTAGAAACATTTTCAAATTTTTTATATCGTTTTATTATTTTTCTATCATCGCCATTACAAATATAAATAATTCATAATAAATTTATTTCGGTATTTTTATTATTTTTTGCATAATATGCAATTAATAAATACAATTACTTTTTTTCTATTATAACGTATTAAAATTCTTCTCTACTCTCTTATTTAATTAAATATCATCGAGATTAATCATTGAGAATTAAATCAAGTATTTAATAGTAATATTTTATTATTAATTAATCACATTTAATTCACAAACATTTACATTTCATTAGAAACAACA
This sequence comes from Ceratosolen fusciceps, assembly GCA_018883505.1. NCBI lineage: Eukaryota > Metazoa > Arthropoda > Insecta > Hymenoptera > Agaonidae > Ceratosolen > Ceratosolen fusciceps. The sequence goes on from RCIC01000029.1 coordinate 807,814, forward strand.
GAATAATAATTATCATGTTAACATGTTAATTAGTATATTTTTTAATTCCCAGTCTATATGCTACATTATTATGCGTTAATGTTTATTCAATAATAATATTATTAATAATTATTGTATGAATATACAAATTTTAATTTCGGATTAGCAAATTAGGAAGCATCGAAGTATCAAAATATAAAATGGATCATTTGAGAATAACGCAGGGTTCCTAAAGCTTTAATAATTCGAAATATCAAACATTTTACACCGGTAATATTCCTCTTTACATTCTGTTTTAAAACATTCATATATACCAATTGTACTTAATTATCATTAGGTAAGAATTTATATTTTAATAATAAAAATTCAATATTATATGATTAATAATTAAAGCCTTAATCAGTAGTTATAAATGCTATATGCTAACAATTGCCGCGAGGAGCATCAATATCGAATTTGGCATTTAATAAAATAAAATTGGATCTCACTTTAAGTATGATAATGAGTCTTTGATAAGTATAAATTTTAATGAAGGGGAATCATTATTTAAATATATATAAGTTATAGTTTACTAAAAATTAAAAATACAGTATTCTTTTCATTTTTAATGGACAAATTATTTTTCGAATATATTTAAGCTGAAATAATTATTTACGTGTTTTAAAATTATAGAAAATATTATTTCATTATAAATTATATGTTTTAATTTATTGTACTTCATTTAATACTTATATAATTAACGTCATTGATTATGAAGAAAAATATTTAAAAATAGTACAAATTTTGTATGAAGTACATTAAAGTTTGTAAAAGGAAATGGATACTAACAATATATAAATAAATAAATAATCTAGTTATTTATTAATTTACATAAATAATGAAAATAGTCGTTTATAAATTAAAAAAAAAAAAGAAAAATTTTTCAACAAATAAAATTTTATAAAGATTATACGATTTAAAAACTATTTATTTCTGATTTTTAGTAGATAAAAGAAAATTAAAAAATGAACATTTATAATGGTTTTACAGAAAATTAATCTAATAAAATCTTATTATTCTTCAATAATAGAATGATTTTCTATTCATAATAGTTTTAAATATTAAACTTTTATGTTTTTTAAGCTTGTTATGTAAGTGTATTACCACTAACTCGTATAAACTTAACTTTGTGCAGTGAAATTTTTACTGCCGCGCAGATTTAGTCTGACCATACTTGCGAACTATGAACGAAATAAAGTATAAAGTTGCATAAGATACTACAAAATCAAATACGATAAGATTTCGCTCGAATCAATTTTTTAAATGTTTAATACATTCACAAGGGAGCAAGGATTTTTAATAAAAATGTATAAAAGCTGCGTAATTCTAAAAATTAATGGTTCTCGAGTCTAAATAGAAAAAACTCAACCCGTAACATATTTTCATGTAGATGATATATACATTTATTTGCATTTAAATATTTTATATAACAGTTTCGAAAGCGCAATATCGAATGTTTTAGATGATAGGGTTCATACCAGAACTATTGAACAAAGTCACTTTACTGCACATTCACACATTGTCGGCCTCACATATATGTATAAGCTTATACTGTACGTCAAATGTACAGAATCTGGATAAAAAAAATCTGTCAGAACAAATTGTTAATATTAGCGGCAGAGACAATATTATATATTTACATGAAAGAGTAATTAAGAATTTATAGAATATATTTCTAATTAAAAAATATTATAATTTTTATTGCTTATATACTTTTATACATTTTCAAAAATATTAAACAAGAGAAAAAACTTAAGAATGAAAGTAACGAATTTTTTTGACTTTCGGTTTATTAACATTATTTTAAATTGTTAATATATTATTTGAGAAAGAATGTTACGCGAATAATTAATTCACCTTTAAGGTAGAATCTGCTATATTCGTGTATTATTCATTACTCATGAGATATCTAACTTGTTCTATTATACAATGAACCCTTCAGTGTATCTCATTTGAAACTCAAAAATTAATCTGTTCGAATATTCTCTCGCTGAGTATATTCTATGTTTCATATACCCTCATTGTTGATGCTACAATACTATTCCATAATAAAACTTTACATGTGCATTTGTATTTTGAAGTAAAACTACTGAAAAAAATTAATGTATTCAAAAGAATGTTCAAATTCATATAAACTAGTGTTTACACAATATTAAATAGTGCTTAGTAAAAACATTTATTCTCTGATATTACAATTAATAAAGAAATTTGTTTTTTTATTGTCGAAGCATTAGGTTTTGTCGTATTTTTAAATATCAATTTACAATTTAACGGTTACAATATTAATGACAAATTCTTTTTATAATATATAAAAGTGAAAAATGTGTATTTAATTACTTGATCTTTTTAAATTCTTATTTAAGTCTTTTATACGTCAAATTGATAAATTTGAAAAAAAATTTCAACTGGGCGTAGTGTGATCTAGATTTTGCTCTTTACTCTGTATCTCTCTCTCTCTCTTTCTCTCTCTCTCTCTCTCTCTCTCTCTCTCTCTCTCTCTATCTATGGACATCTATGTGCGTGTGCATACTGATCGGTATCCGTATGTTATACATTTTTCTGTCAGTTTCTCAATACATTAATTCAATTACAAAAGTGGAAACGAAATTGTCGATAATTCGACCATCGTATCTAGCACATAGATTTCTCGATAAGTCAATTCTTAATAATGGTAATGCTGTTAGAAGGTATTTTCTCGGCAATCGTAAAGTCATACTGAATGAGAATGAGTCGTAAAAATTTCAATACAAATACAAATGAATCGCTATCCAACTAATTACGATGGTTTTTCAAAAATATTTTTTGTCTATTCTATATTCTTGTCACATATATTTCCTTTATTTTTAACTTGGCTTCATATTTAATATTCATATTATAAACTTTCTTTACTTTCGTTACAAACTTTCAATGAATAGATACTAAGTAAAATAGACAATATAGAATATCACCATTATACAAGAGCTTTATCAATACTAACAAGACATTATAATAGAATAAGATTTAATTGAAGCGCTCTTTATAATTTTCACTGAGTCTAGTTAAAGAATTAAATTAAAAAATACTTATTCACAGTTTATATAAATAAAAACGTATTATAATATAATGACAAAATATTAGAATTTTATAAGCAATAATTTGTTCAAATCACATCAAAAACTTCTTTAAACTTTACTTTTTCATTTGAATTTGTGTTTTTCAACATCTCTAATCGGCATTTTTTTTTTTTATTTATTATTTTTAAAGAAAACCTTAGTCTCTGGATGAAGTATATACGTTTATATACTGTATGTATATAAGCAATTTATGCTTGCATTCGTTGATTTTCATAGAATATACTTTGAATGTAAATTATTTTAATATAAAAAATTTGTCAGTCAATAGCGAGAGATTATTTGGAAAAGTGTATAACGGTAACGGGAAAGCAATGGATGGATAATATAATTATTCTTTAAAATGGTACCTTATGTCACGTATATATCTTAGATTAACTATATGTCTTGTAATCGGTGGCAGATTTCATCAAGGATACTCAATGTGCTTGATGTTAAGCATACAAAGCTTTTATTTTATTTTTATGAATTCTCTTGGATTCTCATAAATTAAAGCACTTATCAAAATAAGTAAAATAAAGTGTAAGATATAAATTAGTTGTAATAGCTATTACGACGATTGACGTATTAATTTTATAAATCCAATGGCATCCTTTATTGGATGGCTGCTAGTTGATAAGACAGGCAGGGTTATTTGTCGGGGACCGTCTGATGTAAAGAAAGACGAGGCAAGAGGAAGAGAAATGAGTATAAGAAAACGAAATTGGTAGAGTCGGATTGATGCTGGAGACATATTATGTCGCCGTCTCAGCGACACTCTCCTATACTTACTTGGCGTTATATCATCAAACGAGTGCGCTGATGTGTCATCAGCCCGTTGATCCAGAGGTCAGTTGCACTTTGGGTAATTACGGATTTGAAACAGTGTCACGTTGTTGCGCAAATAAATTCAGTCTGGTCAGCTGAGCTCGCTGTATGACCTGTCAGCGATCCAGGATGGATTCAGGCGCTTCTAAGAAGACGGCGAAGGAAGACTAGTTTAACAACCAATATCCATAAATTCATCGAATTTTTATACGATAGTAATTATGATATCGCTTCCGTCCTGTGGTACTGATAAGCATCGGATTCCTCTAAATCCCTCACTTGTTAACATGTCACACACGTCACGGCCAATACTATGCAGGAGGTTTTCGACTAGGCGAATGTAACTTTTATTGGACAACTAGTACGCTTAATACTGTCAATTGTCTTTAATAATTTTGAAATGTTTAATAATAGGCTTTAATATTAAGTCATTAATACTGAATACTAATCTCATATTGATACGTTGGCAAGTCCAACTTTATTTTTCGATACGGTCTTCCTTATGGACATTTTATTTTAGCATTCATTACACGATACACATTATTGAAATATTTTTCCAATCTGCTAAAATTTATTAACTAAATATATTATTTGTACAATATTACTTGTTTTTCTTTTTTTTTAATATTCTTGACCCTAAATTATTAATACAATGGGTTCTTATTTTAGTCTAAACATAACAAATTCTTCTCTAAGGATATAAATTTGTTTGTTTCTTTACTTCGTCCAATATAATATATAATTTTAAGATCATTTAACATAATTAAGGTGTTTTAAAATTATTATTTATAATTTTTATAAAAGAAAAACATTCATTACAAAATTAATTCATATTAACAAATATATTATTTCATTAAAATATAATAGGTGTATATACATAAATGGTATTTGAAAATACTGTTGTAAAAAGAATATGTTTCATTCATATTTTTTCTTAGTTACTAGAATTCTTAATTATTAGAAAGTTTATTAGATATTATATATATATATATATATTATTAGATTATTAGAAATTCTTAATTATTTAGTTTGACGAACGTAAATATTTGATTTATCATTTTATAAACAAATATTATAAAGATATTAAAATATTTTTATATTTCTCATTTTACCTTCTTATTTACTGACTTTATTTATTACTTTCTCTCTGTCTGTTTTTTCCTTTCTCTCTCTCTCTCTCTCTCTCTCTCTTTATATATATATATATATATATATATATATATATATTATGCCTTCTACGTTTCTTGTCTCTCGAACATTTCGGTAGGCGAAGAGAGAGAGAGAGAGAGAGAGAGAGAGAGAGACATGCAGTAAAGAAGACATAAAACACTTCTCAAGTTTATTTTATTAAAATTAAGCTGAGAAATTTCGTTAAATGTAACAAAATATCTCATTATGAAAGATAATGTGCAGCCAAAAAGGACATTGAATATAAATTAGATAGCAACTGAATAAGTAAAATAATTACTTTTAGTAAATATTTCCTATAATACTTTCATAAATTATTATATTGAATATTTTACTAAGAAATTATGTTCGTTGAGTCATGAATATAAGTGTCTTTGTCTATTATATAAAAATCTACTTATAGTTTTTATGATAATACGTTGATTCTAATCTATATTTTAATCTATACATTTTTTATTTTATAATTATGATAGAGTTTTGTTAATTATCTATCTAAAAATATAAAATAATAAAAATAGTTTAGTAAGGAATATTGTTTAAAAATAAAAAAAAATATTTATAATTAGTGATGAGTATTTGAAATAAGATATTGATAAATTATCATTTTTCAGCTATTACAATGTTTACAGCTCAAAGCTAAAAGATTGTAAGATAAAGATTAATTAATTAGGATTTGTTTAATTAGTAAGTAATACGTTTCAGAGGAAAATTGGAAAAATTTTAATCGGATCACTGATTTATCAAATATTGAATGCATAATTTCATTATATAATCCTCAATTATTGTTACGGATGAAATAGTTCTTCATCGCTGATGCGTACATCTTACTCGTAAAATATCGAGGAGTAATAATAATAGTAGTAATATCTGTAATAATAATAACAATAACAATAACAATAACAATAACAACAACAACAACAACAATAATAATAATAATAGTTTTAAAAAATTTAAGATGTTGGGTTTACTTTAGTTTGTATAGATTATAAAAAAAAGGGACTCCGAACTCGATAAGGATAATATAAATTAATAATACACTTTAATATTGTAATTCACTTGCCCAATCAGTTATAAATATATTATTTTTTAACACCCAAAAGGAACATCATTAAAAAAAAAAATGAATAAATAAATGTGTTTGGAAGAGAAAAATCACAAAATGATGTATATTGTCTGGGTGAGGTGGAAAGGCCTGTCTGGCAAGAGTCGTATGGGCTAATGTAATTAATATCCATGTGATAAAGACTAAGAAATAGCTTGGCTGCTCTCCGATAATTGTAAGTATAAATCTAAAATAATTGTAAGTGTAATGCTAAATTGTTACAAATGTAAGTATAAAACGCGTATCGTATAACGAAAGGCGCTGTGTGGTAAGGTGCGGTGAGGTGAGGTGAGGTGAGGTATTAATAATAGATATAACGGTCATGTGAAGTTATTCTATTTCTACAATTATCAATGTTCATAGAGACAAACAAATTGATTACGAAAAATGAAAATATGACGTAGCTACGGATTTTTGTTGAGCTATAAAAATGAAAAGAATGATGTATCGAGTAAAAATATTGTAATCCTAAACTGTGTGTAAACGTATATTCAATTGAATTGTTATTGACCCCAATGTTCTTTCTATATATGCCTTGAATTGGATTCTGTATTGCAGACTTAATATTAAAATGCCGTAGTATTGGAATATGCATTTTGGTTAAAAATTAAAATACCCAAGGCTAATCAATATATTATCGTCATGAGAAATTTTAATATCGAGTTTTCTTTTCATACGAAAAATTGATATTGAAAACCTTATACAATCATTAAGTAATGTAAATCATCAATAATAACTAATAGAGATTATTTATTATACGCGTATATATGTGGAAATTAATAAACTAGTATTACATTGTACTAAATATTTGAAAGTGTGATTTATTTATAATACTTCTTGTTAACAAAGCCTTTAATTCTGAATTTTGATAATAAATAATTATTAGCGAAATTAATCATAAATTAATAACATACTTAATGACCTATTGGCAATTAATTAAACCAATATTCTAATTTATTATAATTTGTTTATAATTAAATAGTAAGTTGAAGGGCGGGAGAGTAATAATATAAGATTCAACATGTATATATGTTTTGATTATTTGTTAAAAGAATCTTTTTCATTTATTTGTATAAGTCAGCCAATAATAAAAATTTATTAAAAAATTATTTTTATGTTCTTACATATATGTATTTGAAAATAAAAATTTAAAATAAATTTATGTGCATTGTAAGTATAAATTAAATATGAACAGCTTTACTTACGTTTTTCTTTAATGGATTGAAAAAGTATCTTTTTCATCGATACTTAAACAACCTTTTGGCACTATAAATATTCAAATGATGTGACCGTGTACTGGATATTTATTGTAGTACATAGATTTTTTAATTAGACCGTCACATGAATTAAGATTTTTTTTGTTAATAGTGAAATGAAACCTTAAGCTTATTTTGTTAAAAATTATTAATTCCACTATGAAGTCGGAGAACAGTAATAGGTACAATTTATTAAAATAAACGTTCAAATATATTATTGATATATAAGAATACGTAATAATAAAATTACTGTACTAAAAATTCTATCTAATGGAATAAAAAAAGATTGTTCACAATATGTAATACCTTATATATTACATACTCAGAAATGTAAACTATGATAAGTAAATTATTGCTATTATTAGTATTTGTGCAAAAAAATTGATTTTTAATTGTCTGTATTGTCTAAATTAATATTTAATACTGCTTGTTGCAATTTTTTAAAAATTACCAATTACTTTGTAGGTAAAGTGAAAAAGAAATATTTTCGGGAGAAATTCCATAACTATATCGAATTGAATTATTAATATGAGTTGCGTTTTTATTACCACAAATTACTTTTAGGTTCGTGATCAATGTGCAGCGTTTATCAATCACGATTTTTTAAGCGAGTAAGGTTCAAATTAAAGTTTATATTCTAAAGATTAAGTATAAAATTTTTTTCCCGAAAAGAAACTTTTCAAATTTCTTCAGTAAATTGAAAAAGTGAAGAGAAATTTTATAAAGATAACTTTTTTATATTATTTTTCAAATCACAAGTACAAATTAGTGGAAATAAATTTTTTAATCTGCAACTCATTAAAAATGATAATTTTTCAAAATTGTATTTCGAAACTTAATATTAAAAGATATTTCCACATAATTTAAATAAATCTTAAATATAAAACTTCGTTTAAGAGTTCTGAATGTATAACTAATCTCTTGCTATAGAAGCTTAAACAATTTTTACAGAAAAATTTTCTATGGCGACATGGAAGTATAAAAATCTTATAATTAGATAATATTTTTGTTCTTGTTAAATTTGTTTGACATTAATAATGTTAAAAAAGCTTGCACAATTATTCTCGGATTCTGTGAGCTTTAAGACTTGTATGTTCTAAATTAGAAAAAATATTAACTCGTTATCTGTAGAATTGAAGTCTGACACCTCAATTAAAAATACTTGATAGAAAAAAAATTAAAAGAGAAGCACATAAAAGTAAAATAGTAGTATGTGGATGAGGGTGGAATAGAGAGGAACGGAAACGAAAGAAGGAGGGAAACAAATCCCACTAGTATTGTCTTTGTTTCGTTTTCAGAGCGGAAATAAATCGAAAGAATCACGCAAGGCGTGCCTCGTAGTATTTTTTTTTTTACAAGGGTATTTACTGGGACACAATCTGTATGGTTGAATATACTCTTTTACTTAAATGGCAATGAGTTAATGTGACACAGCTTTGAAGCTATTCGAGATGATAATAAAGTGGTCGAGAAGGAAAACACGACCCTATAATTCCTAGCTCGCTCTTATTTATAGATGTTTGAGTGTGGTCGCAGCCTGGTGAATCTAATAGGTTTGTTTAGAGAGTCGGAAAGAGGGGCAAGAGAGAGAGATGGGGGGGGGGGTGGAGAAACAAGAAACTGCAGAGAACGAGTTGCAGAAGAAGTATATACTCTATATAAAAAAGTTAGGCTGGGTTGAAGTTAGCAAAGCTTTGCCAATACGTATACGGCTGTTGCCATTATCGTGCTCAGTTAATATTCTCATTCTTACATGGTTACTTCTATCTCGGCACTTGCTTTACTGCTTATCACATTTTCCGTCCTTTTTCATTTTCTGTCCAAAGCTCCTCGTGCTCTTCGTTTCGTATAATATTTATATAAAAGCTTTGGAATTACGAAAGAAAACCCATATCAATGTTCAAAGAAATTAAAAGACTTTTTTCAAGTACAATTGCAATCGAATGGTTTTAAAATATGGAATAGTAATTAAGCAAACAAATATCGGAGAAATGCGTATAATTAATGTATATAAATATATATGTTCGATAGTGCAGAGTTACGGTCTTGGATAGTATCCTTTATTTTTTATTTAGTTTTAACCAAATGTTAAAATCGATTTTCAACATGCTTATAGGTATACTTAGTTTTATACATTCCCTTTCTTGTACAATATAATTTTATTTTGAAATAGTATTCATATTTAAATAGTTATCTAAGCTTTTAATAATTAAATTTGAATTAAAATTTATTTCGTCAAATTTATAATAAACTTTTATATAGTTGATTCAGAATATATTCTTGCAAAAAATATATATTCCGGGATATATATCATTTTAATAATTATATAAGCAATTAACGTAATTAATGAATTATATTAATGACGATTAAGAAAAAATCGATAAATTTGAAAAAAAACTATTGTTAAGTAAAAATTTAATATTTATTTTAAAATGGCCGTATATAAACACGCCAACAGCACCAAGTTATCAATATCTATTTTTTAGATTAGATATGCGTATATTTTTGTATTAGAAAATACGTAGTATTTTAGTATTTGATCTATACGCTCTTCAATTTACGATTAGAATACCTGCATATTTTTTCCACTCTTCGCTCTTATTCTACTTATCAAATAACCATAAAACATTGATGTACTTAATTTTGCTTGCACTTTATAGCGTTAGTAAGTACATTAATAAGAGGTGCAGACATTTACTCTTGAAAAGTTTCAAATGTGTACATCAAATGTTAAATGTACAATAAAAGTCAGAAGAACGTAAGTGAATGAAATAATAAGATAAGAAGGAGGGGCGGTGAGAAAGGTTGGGAATGAACGGGGGGAACTTAATAAATAGTGAGGTTAAAGTTTGTAAGATCTTTGTGGGATGGAAATTTGAAAGAGCTTACGTAAAAATTCCGGGCATCAATATTGTAAGTGAAACTTGGAGCGTAGCTCGTTGAGGGACTTTAAGTTTACACAAATTGGAACTAAATAAAGGAAGTAGAGGAAATGAAAATGTTAAAGACTGCTTTTATGTCCGTATTTTTTCAGGCATATTTCTGTATGGGTAATAGTGTGAGGCGAAAAGACTCGGATGGCTCGAAGGCGGTAAACGTTGTAAGGTTAGAAGGAAGCTCGTTCGGCTTTACATATCAAAGGTCCTTCAATTGAAATTCATATGAGATTTCAGCCAATGGCATCACTAAAGATTTGTATTTAATACGTATTTGAAAAATGTAATACCCTCGATATACTTATGCCCCTATTAACATAAAGATCTAAAGATAACTTTCGATTGTATTATCTTTCATATATATTCAGTATTTGATATCTTAAAATATAAAGTAGTTCTCTTCAAACTTTCGATAAATAGTATGATGAAATTTCCGGGCAATATTTATTATCGGTACGTATTATGTGGCTTATTAACCAATAAAATGATTTTTACTTCATAAGTACGAGCGTATATCTATACGTATAAATATTTATTTGTCCATGCGAATGAAATTCACAAGAAAATATTTTTAAAAGTTATTACGTTTATTATTCATTATGGCTCATTATTTATAAAACATACGATTTCATTATAAAATAGGAAATAAAACTGAAATTGACTGTAACATTAAATTATGTATTTAAACTTCTATATATTTGAATTCTATATAAATTTTAATTAGTACATACAAAACTATTTAAAAATTTAATTCTATTCATATTTAATTCATACAATCATTTATAATTATATATGTTTGAGTACATGTTAATATTTATGCAAAACTTTGATTTGCTAATTCATCCATTCTTTTGTATATTAATATATTCGTGCTTTTCATATCTATGGTTAGAAAATAACTATGTAATATAATGTAATATAATAGCATCATAATAAACTTTTGAAATAGCGAAAAGTACTTAATACAAATTTCTACAATTTGAGGTCGAAATTTGTAGTATTTGATGAAAGTTTTTAAATCTCCATTACTGCTTGAAGAATAATTATATTAAACTCAATTTAATTTATGTAGACATAAATGTAACATCTATTTTATAGAATGTGAAAGCATCGTATAAACGATTTTATTAGTTATTATAATATTGTATTGGGTAAAGTATGTTAATTACACGAACTCAATAGAAATTTATTGTATTAATAAAATAAAAAAGTTTAAAATAAATTATTTTATATATATTCACTAAAAATGTATAAATCGTTATAAAAATTAACTAATGAGCATCACTTATATAGTTATATTATATATTAATATATAAAAATATAGTTAATTCATTGTCATTTTGTTAGAAATTGATGGTCGATTCGAAATTTCATGTACAGATCGCTTTTCATCAAACCGCTTCATTATCTTTGTGTCCGGCCTGTTTATGACAATGGCGATAATGTGGCTAGAGCTGTGATGACGTTCCGCCTATTGATGAAAAATATCGGCATAGCGCACCGAGATTTCAATGTACATTAAACATTATTAAAGTCTATTAATTATTTTATCAATATTCTTTTTATTTTTCTCTGTTTTCGCTTATCACTTATACTGAAGAATTAAGAAAATATTTCAACAATTATTAAATAATAACTAATAGTACATAACGAAAAAAAAATTTCATTACAAATTACATTCTTTAAATGATTTTCATTATAGTTCTCTTTATATATCTATAGATTCTATAATTTTATAATAAATTTTATTGTTTTATTGTATTCACTTAAAATTAAATTTAGTAATATTTATGAAATGTATTATTAAATTTGTTTTACCTCTTTCAAAGTTTATTTTGAAAAAACAGTAAAAGTTGCTTATAGCATATCTTTTAGAATGAAAGTTTACTTTTTAATTTATTTTTAACATTAACAACAAAAATACGTGAAGACATGCGATTTTAAGTATTAAACTAACGATATTTAATGACTTATATGTATTCGACTATTTATAAAAATTTTTTTAAATCTTAATAAATTATTACATAAAATATTAAATTAAAAATATTAAATAATTCGTATATTAGATTGAGATATAAAAAACATTGAACACTAATCAATAACTTGTCTATTGGCCGTAATTAAAAAAAAAACTACCTTTATCAGTTAATCAAATTTAACAAACATAATTAATTTTAAAATCTTAGAAATGTTTAAATAGTTCTCATATATGAAAAGAAATCATATTATTTTAAAATATAATTTATCATTAAACAAAATTTGCCTCTATTTGGTTATTAAATAAATATAATACTCTTTTGTAAACATAAAAATATTGAAATAAAATTGTAATTGAAAATCTTAAAGTATTTGAACATTGTAATGGACATGAAAGTAAAGAACCCAAGAGAATAATAAGGAATACGCAATTTAGTAAAAATGGCTGAAATAATGAACCGAAGATAAAATAGATTTAAAAAATATTTTCGTAAAAAAAAAAAACAGAAAAAAGTCTTAATACCTTACGAATTCTAAGTTTTTTATGAAATTCTAAAAATGATAATATACAATTGAAAATATTAAGTGAATCTACTAATATAATTTCCATAAGCTTATACGAAGTTAAATACTAGCATTTTAATGGTTTTCCAACTGTTCTTAAACGTTGTTTACTAAAGAATAATAAAAAAGCAATAGTATCGTATTTGTAAGAGAGTAATTTAACTAGTCAATAAAAGACGATTAAATCTATTTCATCAAATTCAAAAATCTTATTGTCAGACAGTTCCAGAAAATTACTTCATTAGTTTGATACAATATTAACTTTCTCATCTGTCCTTTAGAGAATATTAAGTACGTTCACTAGTTTCAAGAAGTAGTGCTGTAAGATTTTAATGATCAATGCGCACTAAACTTTCAAGTGTATACGTCCCAGTTAACTGTCTAGTGTTTACTTATATTAATTGCCACTAGTGCACATCTACAGTTCATTTATAGTATTGATATATGGTTTCATTATATGATTATTGAATTCTATGTTTGATTAATGAATAAATTTGTGATGAAGTAAAATATGTCAAAAAAATCAATGTATTTGGTTTACAGTATTTGCATATTAACAATTTATTTACAGTTATAAATTATGTAATATAATATCAGAAATTATTAATTTAAATCATATGATTATATTATGATTAAATTCACATTAACATTTATTAATATACAATATTAGATAAATGTATAGATAATATGTAAAGAATTTTACCAGTCAAACAATATAATTACTGAGAAACATAAATAAATATGTAAAAATAATTATTCATATGGCAAAATATAATTTCTTGAGTTTCAACTATCTATAAAGTAACACTGGTTAAACTATAAATAAAAAAATAAATTGACCAAATTCTAATTATTACATAAATGTTCGTATAGATTTTTAAATTAAATAATAATTAAATAAATATATAGGCAGTATTTTTATTAATTTATTATTCATGGTAAATATTTTTTTGAAGTACATAAAATAATACTATAAAATACTACAAGAATACATATTTCTATAATAGTTATAATGAACTCGAATATGAATATTTCTTCAGATATATTATACATATATATTGATTGTTAATATTTAATAATTTTAAAATAAATTTATTTACACTGTAAATATGTGAATAATTTTTATTACATATATATAATTTATATATATTAATATATATTAATATATATATTAAGATGTTATTCACATGATGATCTGTAGAAGAAATAACTTCCTATTAAAATATGGTGACTGTTTACATATTAGTCCGAGATTGTTTTTATTTTTAATGTAAATTAAGACTCATGATATAAATTTTCTTATTTTTGAATATCCTATATTATAAGAGCTTGATTTTAAAGAGCCATTCATCTGAGTAACTAAATCATTTTAAAAAATTTTTATTACCTCAAACTACCGGAACATATTTTATTCAGCTCGAACTTACTCTTTGATTACAGGAAAAAAGAAAAAATTAAAGTTCTTTACCCATTTTTAAACGAAAGTAATGTTAAGCTGAGGTAATTTCAATTCGTACATATACCATATATTTTCTTTATTTTTGGAACATTTTGCATGTGACTATTGGTTTTAAAATGATGCAATATTGTTTACATAAAGATCGATCTTTATTACTTCATTTTTATCTGAATTAAAATCTTTTTATATTTATATTTATATTTATATTTATAAGTAGGAGTATATTTATCTCATATTATCTGAATTAATATGTTTTTATTTTCATCAAACTTTATTTTTCTTTACGTTGCTATTAACTGGTTTTTATGTATAAAAATAAACTAGAATGACTTTTCATATTGAAAAATCTTGGGAAGAATTCAAACATTCTTGTTACGTATTCACTGGAACATTAATAAAAAGGTATTGGCGAAAAAAGGCTCTAAAGAAATTAAGGTAGATGATACTCTTGTATATTTAGGAAGGATATGCTGTGGATAAAAAATGTACGAGACAATTAGAATCTGGGGAAGAAAAAAAATCCAATTGAATCTAGTTATATCAATATTTGCTCGATTTTCTCGTAAGCTATGACAAATTATTTTACTTATTTTTTGTCGTTTTAAGGTCTATTCGAGATATCAAATTTAGTGACTCATTAGTTATTTTTAATTAAATTGAACATAAATTACTTAGAAA
Organism: Ceratosolen fusciceps; assembly: GCA_018883505.1. Taxonomy (NCBI): domain Eukaryota; kingdom Metazoa; phylum Arthropoda; class Insecta; order Hymenoptera; family Agaonidae; genus Ceratosolen; species Ceratosolen fusciceps. Next base: position 822,909 of record RCIC01000029.1, read on the forward strand.
TGTTAAATGTTAATAAATGCATAGATATAATATCTACTCAATAATTATTTCTAGTAAGAATTACTTACCTACATTATTAAATAAGTCTATATATATATATATTTTATTTGTAAGTAAGTAGATTAATTTATCATGCATAATTTATCGTACATTCAAGAATAATCGGAAAAGTATTAGAAGTCGTCTTAAAATATCAATTAATACTAGATATCACAAAGCTTCATATCGTCACACATTACATCATAAACTATATATATATATGTATATAGTTAATGGCTTTAACTTTAGAACTAAGATTTACAATATTCTGAATGTATATATTGAAAAACGTATGAAAAGTTTTTTTTGTAATATATATTTAATAAATAATGAAATAATAGCGTTAATGACCTGAGAGTGAAATTTCCACTGAATGTATATAATAGCACTCTCGAAAGAAAGTTATTTATAATCTGTGGAAGTATTATATACGAATAAATTTCGGCTGGATGTTACTATTAATATTTCACAAAATAAAATAATATTTATATAATATAAAAAATTTAATTATTTTGGAAATTCTTGTTAATATGAATATGAATAAGTAAAATATAATTTTTTAATTCGATTTCGATTTATTCATAAAATTTAAATTATATTCTAAAATTAGTTGCAATAAAATTTGATTTTTGCTTACAATACACTTATATTTATATAAACTTCATTATAATGAAATATATATGTAAACATGTTTAATGTTATAACTTTTAAGAGATGACTTATTTTATTGTGAGTTATAGAAATTATGTATCTAAACTATTAAAAGTAGTTTGAACTTTATAGAATTCAATTTTTAATGGTTAATTTTATACACCAAATGAGAATTGTAAGAATACTTATATAATGGTTATTTGTAGTTTTAATTATATAAAAGAACTGCTGACTTCCGGAGATAAGTAAATGTAATCACCAATAATTAGCAATAATGCATGAGCTTAAAAATACACTATAAATATAAATTCATAAAAAATTAATTTTCAGAAATAATAATTTATTAATAAATGATAAAATATATTAAAATATTAAATAAAAGAAGTATTTATTTATTTTTCTCATACTTATCCGTAGAAATATATTATACAACTAATTTTCGACGAATCCCCTTACATTTGTTTCTGTTGTTCGCCAATTGAAAATATATTAATCGACCAAGATTTATCAATGACACTTTTTCCTACTTGGCATTCTTGCACGCATTTAGTTCATTTAGATTCAAGCTCGGATTTTTGCGTAATTTGTAACTGATGTGTAATACTTTTTTTCAAGAAATAGATATTTAATTTTCAACGATAGAAAGCACTTGCAGTCACTACATAGTTACGTTATTACACTTAAGCTCGGGTTGATATAAACCATCTTAAACTAAGCGAGCAGACGATCCTCGAAAAATGTTCTTATAAATCATTCCGACGGGTTTATCGGAATATCGTGCTCTGAAGCCACCCTTTTCTCATCTAAACGCTAATCGCCGTACATGAGTTATTTTGCAAAACGAGTTTTTAACGGTGAGTATGGTTTTTTTTTAACAAGGCTACAAAAGTATTTGTGAATAATATAATATCTTCTATTCTAGATGAATACTTTAATACTTTTTTTCTTTGTTTTTGTCTTCGAAAATAAACGTACAACATGCACGTACCATCAAGTACATATACATTACATTTACGAGCATAAATCGTGTTTTACACATTACATATATCAATATGAATATATGATAATGCTTCAAGTTTATAAATGTGAATGTATGCAGCTTTTTTACCAATGCATTTACACAGATATGTATATGTTTATCTATATATATTGTGTCGACTCGTATCGTTACGAAATTCTAAAATATTTTCAATGAAATCAGAATCATTGTGGAATTTCTAAAATTTTTATTAAAATTCCTACTTTACGTATTCAATAAAGTAATAATTTAAATATGATAATATAAGCAGCGATTTTAATATAATTCTGTTCGTAATAAAAATATTAGATAAAGAGTTCGGCGAGCAGACTAAAAATATATAAATATATTATAAAAATAATAAAGTATATTTTAATTATAATAAGACTGTTGAAACTATTAAAATTTCTAAAGAAATATTTTTGATCATTGTCAACAAACGATAATTTATTTGAAAAATTGTTTATTATTATATTAGGACGAATAATAGTCATTTGACAAACACTATTTTTTAATTTTAAATTTTAGTTTCACAAAAATTATCTATTTAAAATAATAAATACAGACAAATAAATAAGTGGAAAACATTGAAAACTAAAAAAACATTAAGATAATCAGACATTCAAATATGATTAAATAATAATATAAGCAGTAAATTTAAAAAGTTAAAAGTCAAAAATTTCTTTATCCTATTGCAGTACTTGATTTCTGGGCTTCATTCTACTAACTCTAGTCTCGTCTCCTTCCTACTTCTTTTCTTACTCATCAGTAGCTTGATTTTTACTCGGAACTTGGTTGAATAGCGTAACGAACGAAAAAGTTCGATGTATTTTCAATTGACTTGAGCAATGTAAGCGAATGGAATGTGCAGCTGAAAAGAAGCACGCCAAGTGTGTGCTTAATGATGCATAAAGTTGGGGTTTGCAAAAAAAAATTAGATTCTAACGTGAAAGAATTTTTAGTCAATAGAGCATGGATGAAGAATCATATATAAGATAAATTATTTATTCTTATCTCTAGCTTTGCTTGAATCGACCGTTTATCTCTCAGTCTTTTCATGCCGATGAATATATCAATTATAATGAAAGCTGTGTATTATAATTACTTCGGCATTCAAGACGCTGCGTACTTACGTATACATGAAATTACCATAAATATAAAACTTTTCAGTTATTCCATATTTTTTGAAAACTCAAATTGAAAACTACCCATTAATGGTATATGTTTATTGTAAATTGCAGAAAAAATTTTATTTTAACTTTCTTTATTTATCTTTTCACGATAGAACTAAATAAATAAGTTAACTTTATGGTTAATTTTATCATAATATTATATAATTTATATTTAGTAGAACAACATTGAACATTCAAAGATTTCAAGAATGAATTTTAAGAATTAATTCAATTCAAGTCCATAATCTTTGATTCGATAATATTTTTTATAAATGTTTTTAGATGTTATACTTGAGAATAATAAAAATTAATTTTCAATATAAGATTATACATTCAAGAATTTATAAATTCTTGTTTATCCACAAATTTATGGATTAAAATATTCTCCAAATAATTTCGTTGAGAAGTAAATTTTATAATTGATGTGATAGTATAAGATATATTCGTTGAAATTATTAGTCGTTAAAATTTCTTTTTTTTTGCGTATATCAACTTTAGCTTCGATTAAAAACGCCTTGCAATCACAATGTATTTGGAATTTGCAAGAGATTATACGCCGGTACACGGGTTTCGTTCAAGTTGCGAACCCGATCTGATGCAAGAGCCTTTGGCTTTTCTTTCGATTCAGATCATCAGACTTAACAGTTAGCCAAACCTACTGATTTCATAGCTTATAAATTTTCCGTCGATGGAAGTAGCAAGTTTCCGGTATACTCAAATTCGCACACCCGATCTTTTACCGAAGGTGATACGATGGTTTCAAATGACTGTACGCAACTATCTTAATTAGATTTGCAACTAAATTCAGCTATAAGTACGAAAATATTTATAATAGTATAACATGTATATTACCTAAATATTAATTAATTAATTGACTAATTTTATTATTAAGAAAAAGTAAGATCTTGTTAATACAATGTAATATTTGAATTATTATAATATCATGATTCCTGCGCTGCGATGCTTTAGGTTATTATATAAAGTTAATCATATTAGATACCTATTAGTACCGTATTAGCATTAGACCATTTTTCGTTCAGAAATAGTGTCGATAAAGAATAAATAAGATAAGTTAAGTAAATTATAGGCGTATCATGTTAATACTACCGAAACAGCATCGTTTAACAGAAATAAATAAATCTATTAAACGTGGATGACCGTAACTTCCAGTCTATCCATGTATTATCGCATAATTTAACATTGGAGAATGAATCCACCATCGATATAAGTTGTTCAGTTTCAAATTTAAAAGTAGCTCTGGCTCGTATATACAATTCAGAAGCAGCACTTATCAATTGACTCATTTAAGTATTTAAATATTGTGTATTAATTATTCAAGTACTATGAAATACTAGTATCTTGAAGTAATTAATTTTATTTAATAATGATGTATTTATAAAATTTTATGTCACTGGTAATTTATAACAAGTAGAAGGGAACATTTTTTCCAAATATTTAAGGTATAGAATAAATAAAGATAACATTTTAATAAGAGTATTAAAACGTTTCTATTATTAAATTATATTCTTTTGTAGAAATATAATGTAAATATCTGAAAACATCATTAAATTTTTTTAAATCTCGTGAAGAAGTTGAAAAGAGTTAATATACAGTTTGATAGAAAGTCTTTTAAAAGAATTAATTTGGATTGGAGAAAGCACCTAGAGATTTTAAAAATGGATGTTCTTATATTGATAACGTTCATATCGAGATAAACATAACAACAGTTTAACATGAAAACATATCACTCGTTATCATTTAATAGTAATGATAAGCAAATTTGGATCTATAATTTAATACGATTACATAGCTAGGCTCTAGGCGTGGACCGATCGAGATCCGTAATGGGGTAGGGTAGTTGTAAAACTAGGAAGAAAAGGGGAAACCTAGGAGACTTGCTCCGGAAAATTTTGTGAAAAAGAAAATGGTTTTTAGGAGTATTTTCTAGTGCTTGGATTTGCGAGCGATTCAAGAAAAATCGAAGAGAAGCAAGGTCGAGTCGCTTTTCCGATATCCGTATTATATTGAAGCCGGAATGTAAAGAAATGGTGTCGTGGTACATGCGGTTGTAGGCTCCTTGTGCAGAATACTCGTTTCACAGCAGTCCCAGCGAGAAACAGTGTCGTGTCCCTGGGAAGACGCTATTCTGCCGGTGGTAATCACTTCGCGGCACAGGGGGATAAGACGCTACAGGCGAGTTGATGTTCCTGGCCACGCCGAGAGATCAACTGGCCCGAAAGTTGAAGCTTGTGAATGCCTGAGACATACCCGTGCCACGACAAGCGGCATCCCCGGGGAACAACGCTTAATTATAACGTAATCGCGAGAGCTCTCCGAATCACGCGGCGAAATCGTTTGTTCTTCCTCTCGACTAAAGAGATTTCTTTTATATCTTGCGACGATTAACATTAAATTAGTTATTAAAACTCAATCATTGTTTGTGATCTTTTCCCTCTCTTTTCCTTACCTTCTCCTTTGAAATAATTCATAATAACAAGCTCACGATCATAAGGTAATTAGTAAAGAAAAGCTATAAACTAAATAAATAATCATAAAATGAGAAAAAAATGAAAAACAAATTAGGTAGAATTTGAATAAAAGCAAAATTTTCATCTATCAATTTTAGCTAAACTATTTTCTTTAAACTATATCAAATGATACGGAAGTAAAAACTCTTATGAAAAATCTTATGAAGAATACAATAACGCATATTTCTAAGTTTATGAAGTCGCTATGAATTATTTATATTCAAACACAAATAGAAATATTCTTCTATACTTGACTAACTGAAAATAGTATGTAGTAATTAACATTTCAAATACTATAATATAAATAGTAAAGAAAATGAAAAAAAAACATTTTAGTCATATTTACATGCACGATAATATATTTAATACTTAATTTTTTTAAATATCATAAATAAATAATACGGAATCTATTAGTAATGGTAAATTAGGCAAAGGAAAATAAATTTAAAATAAATATAAATTATTAGAATATAAATCTAAAAATAAAGAAAAAAATTCAAAATTGCATTTGTTATATAGATTTTAATAAAACTTTTGATAACGCGCTGAAGAAATTTAAAGTAAATTTAGGACAGATAATAGGTTCGATAAAAGTGGTACTTTTGCTAAATGAACTAATAAATTCTATGAAACACAAAGAAATGTTCTCATTATTATTAATTCAGTGATTGATTCCTATTCTTATATGTACAATTAAATTTATCATGTATATATATAAATTTCATCTGGTCGAGGTTTTATTAATTCTTCTTCAAATAAAAATACACGGTTCAATTAAATAGTACAAATGGTTGCAGGTAGTCGATAATGTAAAAAGGATTTGCAAACTTTCGGAAATTGATTGAGTATAGAGTAAAGATAAGGTCTGTCGAAATAACAAATAGAACGAAATAATATTTCCACTTATGTCTTTGGGAATTTGTTACAACTACAAAGGTATAAGTGTATGTACAATATAGCTGAGTTATTTTTTAATTACCGTGAGCAAGGGTGATCATACGGACTCATCAATTCAGTTGCGCAACGTTCAGTCAAGTGAAGAAAATATTTTGTTAGGAAGTTTGTCATGCCTTGGGTAAACTTCTCTCTAGGATAAATTTACGAGACCTCTTGCGACATGATGTGTCACAAAACTTCTTTATTCGCGTATACATTATTGAGCTTGTCTGCAGCTTCGAAGAAGAGAAAACTCTTCTGAGGCGTGAATACGTGCTGTGTATTACCCATATAAGGCTCCAAGACATGTGTCAGCTTGTGCGGACCACATGTTCGAAGTATTCGACTAGAAATAATAAAAAAACTGCATACTTAGCGTATCGGCAAAGTGAGATTGAAATTTTGAAGTGTATTACGTAGGTATTCAATTTATATTCATTGAATAAAAAATTTTTTTACCTTTATTTCGTTAAATTTATAGAATAATTTTATATATTCGCTTCATGTTTTGTTACGAATTAAATTTTAATTTTCACAATTCAATATTTCGGAATTTTATTTTCATCTACTATACAATAAATTCATTAGAGTATTAAAACATTTTTGTTAAATTATTTTATAATAATAGTATAATTTATAGTATATTATACATTAAATTATTGTTTTCGTCTTCAATATTCAATTTCTAAATATCTATTTAATCCTATGAATAAATGATAATATATACTAAATTTTATATCAATTTTTTAATCGCATTCATATTCTTATATAACAATAATGATTCTTATTAAATTTTTTCTTTTAATCTATAAAATTCTTAGCAACTAATGTTAGATAGAATGTAAATACTTTTTAACCGAAAACGTAGTAAAATCTAGAACATAAATTTACGAATTATAGAGTATATTTCGTTATAATCTGTTTTTATCTCTTTACAAGTTACGTATTAAAAAAAAAATTATTTATTTAACTTAATTAATTGAGAATCGTTCAATGACATTAAGATTTAGCGAAATGTGGAGGAAACTTTGAAAGTATTTATGTAGACAAAGAGATAACATAAGACAAATATTGTACAATATTTCTTATTAAATAAATATTGTTTTCCGGAAATTATTTTTTCTAATTGAAAGGTAAAAAGAAAGTTGGGACATTTACAATTCAACATCTACAAACATTAAGTTATATTTGTTACCAAAGGATTTCACATAATAGTTCTAACTGCATTATTACTTTTGTCAATTACTTGACAAAATATTCGAATTTTGTTAGTATGTGTATCCCAAGGCTGTGACCCCCTACTAATGCTAAAATAAAGTAATGAATGTTTAGCCTGGAATATTTAAGGTAGCCAATTGCCGAAATAAAACCTGAAATTGTTATTCTAGAATTGTCAAGAAAATTGGATTATATAACTATAAGTTTTATAAAAAAGAAATTTTTAATTTCCTTACTGGATACAAATTGTTCGAAATGATAATCGAATAGACTAATTTTACTTGGTATTACAAATATATTTACCGTATTTTTTACTCAGATAAACTGTTCTCAGTGACGTTATGTAACTCATATAAACAGTAGAAAGAGTATAAATCTATTTAGCAACAATTGTATTACGCATACTTCCAAAAGTATTAAAATGTTTTAGAGCTCAATAAATTCGTGTAAATTCTCTATTATAATTTATCGAAAAATAAAATTACAATTATCATAGTTTAATTATAATACTTGTTATTCTAACCGATGATGATTGTTTTTCGGATGTTTGGAAACAATTTTTCCTTATAATGAAGATTTAAGTTTGGGGAAATTGTTCTTAGAAATTCGACTAGAAATTCGACATTCAAATATTTTCTACGTCTACTAACTTATTAAATATAATATTTCTTACAATCAACGTTATATTATTTATTTAAAGTAGCTCATGTACACCTGTAATTGTCACTAATATGACTATATATAACATGTAGCCCGTTATAAATTAATTTAATATTATAAATAGTAATCGTGTAATAAACCAGATTATTAACGAAATATTAAAATTAATTTTATAATGAAATATAAACACCTGGCAGAAATACTTTTTAATTTTCAGCCGCTATCGATACTACATTGCTGTGTCTAATTTTTATTAAGAATTGGGACATGTTTGACTAAATGCATGTCATATAATATACCTAAATAGATATAAGGGTAAGTTTTGTGAGTGTTGTATCGATCATGCGTCAGAAAAGCTAAAATATAGGCAAGCGAGAAGGGGAGTCTTGAGCCAGCAAAATGTCTCCGTGTCGTCGATATCGTGTGAATAGGACGTTATATTAAATGCCGAGATCGCGCTGAGCGAAAATGCGAAAGCATAATAGGGAAGGGTGTCCATATTCTCCAATTAGTCGGAGGGAACGTCGGATTTACGGAAACCCTTAACACATTTGTAGTCGCAATTCCGCGCTCGTTATATAAACCGGCAAAAGAAAAGGTAATTGCTGCCGATAATGAGTCTTACAGACTATTTAATGCCTTCCCCCTTCCACCCCTCAAACTCGCATAGCTAGAGAACGATGCCCTTGCCATACTCAAGATAAGGTCTTTTCTATTGATGCAGCACGACCTCGTTCGTCCTTGTCCATTCGTACCTCCTCTCTCTCTCTCTCTCTCTCTCTCTCTCTCTCTCTCTCTCTCTCTCTCTCTCTCTCTCTCTCTCTCTCTCTCTCTCTCTCTTGCCAAATCTGGAATATTAGAAAGCTCAGCCTATTACTTCTTACACCCCTTGATTTTCATCAAATTCACGTGGGAGTGTCTCTTCCTCTTTAATCCTCGAGGTTGTATATAATATTACGAAACTAGTGCATCGAATAGAAAGCATCGTATATGACGTGGTCAGACTATTTCTTCCGTGTTGGTGTCTTTCGACGTTCATTTATACCTACCCTTGCCCACTCATTCACCATATATCAACAACGTCAAATTACTTGCTCGCTTCAAACTTATTTTAAATAAATCCCTAATATTTCTTACATTCACCCTCAATAATCAATGGAACAGAAAACGAAAATCTGTAGCTGCACCGGATAACCCGACTAATTACGCATAAATACATTAAAATATCCATTTATTTAAAACAGAAGCACGCGTAATTAATCACCCTTAGTCACGTTCCAAATACTTCTCTTCCTTTAACCTCGGTCCGCTTATAAATACATTTTCATTTTGTTCCCCGTACCTTTAAGCGAATATCAACCAAAACTAGAAAGTACCTGATACCAAAGCCAATAATATAAAATCGCGGTTCCAGGTGCCTGCTTATCGCAATATTACATTCGAAAAAGTACTCAACAATACCCATAACTTATATTTATTTAGAGAATTATTGTAAAGCGATGTACTTTCACAACTTTAAAGCTTTTTATTTCATTAAATAAAGATAGAAAAAGTTTTTGATACTTGAGCTTATATTCCTTAATGATAGAATTATTATCGTATTTTAATGTGATCTTTATTAATTGGTCAAGTTTGAAAGTTCTAATATTTATTATCTTATTAATTTAATATATTTTTTTCCCAAATAAATTCGTAATAAGTCTTTATGTACATTAAGTAAATTATATTAAATATTTTGCTCTAATAATTTTGGTTATAATTTTTATCATTTATCATACTTAACGTAGCTTTACAATATTTTAAAATAAAATTTACATCTAAATTATACTTTATGATTTTTTTTTAAACTTGATGTATCTTCACGCTTGTTTAGTTGACGGATTTTTTAATAAATAAATCACATTGCTTCATGTTAAGTAAAAACTTTATTAAATAAAATATTACACGTACGAAAGCGTATTACTTGATAAAGTTTCTTAAAAAGCAATAAAATGCATAATAACATTCAAGTTTCATGCAACGCACGTTAGGATGATAAACTGATATAAGATTAAAAAAAATTCAGAGGTAATAAAAAAAAGTGTGTGCTTATCTAAGAGATTCATCAGATGTATCTGAACTATGGGGGATAATTGATGTTAGAAAATGTTTGAATTTGTCAGGCAATCAACAAGTTACTAGTATTGGAAGAAAAATTTGATATAAGAAGAGGAGATAATTATGTTAAGGAAACTAAGCTTAAGCGGAAGTCATGCGCTAAGTTAAAGATAGTCTTGTACATAGTTTCAAATCTAATTATAATTATTATTACACCAAAAACATTAACTGGTTATAAAGTTAGATGAGTATAAATTGGCTGAAGTAACACTTGCCAAGAGAATACCGATAACAGAATTACATTCGCAAACTACATGGACTATGGCTGGATTAAGGTATTTTCCAAAAATTTAGTTGCAATAAGCTGTGTTTTTAGAATTAAGTCGTGAGTGCTTAAATAAATTAAAGTGAGCGTAAATGTAAATATGAAATATCAAATACGTAAATATCAAAATTTCTTTTATTAGTCAGTATCACATAGATTTATTTATATATATCAACTATATTACAATAGAATTTTTGAGTACAATTAATTTATTCGTATTATTTATTAGCTCATTCGGTTTTTATTTTGTGTACTTATATTTCACAGATGGTTTCTAAAATGCTGAATACTTATTTAGACTTGCATTTATTCTTAACACGTAATTTTTTTTTTTTTTTTTTTTATCCTTCTTGACATGTATAAGAAATTAAAATGGCGGGTGTTAATTGCAATTAACAATTACATGTGATTGAAACGCATTCTGAATTATGAAATGAAAATGAATTTTTTTATGTCCTTATACCGAAATGCAAATAAAAAAATTATTTCTGTTCCGTGGCTCTTATTTTATTTTCGATGAATATGATTTTTTTTATCAAGAATAATAAATTTTATTTTACTTAAACTCGATACAAGAGATTTCGTATTGACTGGCAAGCCTTCTAACCATATCAATGTTCTGTACTTATTGACCAGACATCACTTTTTCAAAGAAACAAATTTTATTACAAGTCACTATTATATTTAATAATTATATTTTATTTAATGTCTTTTATATGCTTTCGAAAACCAGGATTTTTTTAAGGTTTAATACAGATAGATGCAATTCCAATTCATTTTACTGCTAAATACATTGATCCATCATGTCATTACTTATCTTAATCAGGAATCTCAATTATGGTACACCGCAAGCAACACGTGATTACCCGCAACACAATCAATAAAATGGAATAAAATTATGGAGACGAACGATTTCTAAACTTGTATTTGCTATTTTATTTTAATTACTTTCAATTTAATGTTTACGAGTGGAGGTATGCTCTAAATTTTATAGATTGTGTTTTAGAAACATTTATTATTTTACCGTTTTCCGGAACTCTTCTTAGAAAATAAAGATTTACTTTGTTTATATTTAATATATGACTAAAATTAAAAAACAAATCTATAAAGTTTTATACTTCAACAAATTGTTTTACGTTCGTTCGTTATTATTGTTCTTAATAATAAACATGATAATTCTTAAATGCATTAAACTATATTAATAACAATGAATCATTTACTTTTGATATAATTATTCAGATTAGCTGCTTCAAAATGATTAATTAGTCTGGAATTCTATATCTACAAAGAATTTAATAATTTGTTTTCAAAATAAACGAAAATTACGAGCTGAATAAAAAATTGTCTCAGTCTCATTAACGCCGAGTTGCTGAAGTACGATGAAGTATGTCGGTGGGTAATGTGAAGTGCGATAGTACTTCGCCTTCTCAAATTGTAATTCTCCGGCGCAGAACGCAAACAAAAGAAAGACAGACGAAGCTTGTATTTGGTTATCAAAAGAAATACATGAGCAAGAGTAAGTGAATGTATGAAAAGACAAATTTAATGGGTTGGTACATTTCTGCATATTTGTGAACAGTTAATGTGTGCCCGTTTTGACGTACTTTCTTTCCCTTATAATACTTTTTTATTTTAACCGTTATTAAACCGAGTACGTTTATTTCAAAAGCTAGGTAATTCCGTATTTGTTATCTACGCATATTTTTTATAATATATTAAATTTTAATGATCATATAATAACGTATCTTGTAGCTTTGTATACTTCATTATTCTCTTAATCAGATTGTCACGTTCTTTATTATCCAGCACTAAATTTTTTATTTCATGAAACTAATAGTGATTTGCATGAAGTTTCAGAACATAAAAAAATTTTATAATGTGCTTATAATTATGAAGTATCTACTTATAAATTGATATTTTTGAAATTGTTGTCTGTAGAGTTGAAAATTTCCCGAAGAACAGTAAATTGTCGTAATTATTATTATTACGTTATTATTAGTATTATTCGTTATTATTATTATAACGTTATTGTCATTGTTATTTTTATTATTCGTTATTAGTATTATTAATTATTATTATTGGTTATTATTAGTATTGCATGATAGAAAAAATAGTAATATTCATAAAAATTGATAAATCAAGAATAATAGTTTATAAAGAAAAACAAAATATTCAATATTAGTGTGTTGCATCACTGTATTGTAGCATCTGAAAGTCAGAGTTATTTGATTAATATAAGTAGCTTTAAAGTAATAAAATTCCAAATGTAATTTTCTTGCAAGCTACATTATATTACCGTGGAAATTAAAAACTTCGTGAAAATTTTAATTTATAGAATTTGATAGTATAGCTTGGAAGAATCCACAAGTTAATTGAAATTTCACTTTAGTAGACCTATCATTTATTTTGCTTATAAGTCAAATAATTAAATTTATGGAGAGTTGTACGAGAAAAGAATTTATTTTATAAAATTTCTTTATACTAACAATTATATGTTTTATCGCAATTTTTGTATTCAAATTAATTCTAGAAATTAAAAATTAAATAATGTTTATTTCAAAAATACTTTAACTGCAAGGATAACGCGTATGAATAGAAAAAAGGCTTTGTCTTTCATTTTATAAAATAATTTTTTACAATAAATATATTAGATTAAAATATTTCGTCGTATATTTTGTCATTTATTCTATCAAATAATTAAATTACTGAGAAAACGATAAGGTAATATTAAATTTAACGCAAAATTTTAAAAATTATCTGAGCCTTAGCTTTGTATTGTACAAATAAACATAGTAAATAGCAGTTTTAGCAGTGTTGTAAAGTACCAGATTATATAAGATGAAGCTTCTAAAATGTCTGATAAAATAGTCGCGTGTGAGTTATAGATGAGTGGAGAGGGCAATAGAAGCCAGAAACATAAGAAAAAGAAAACATTGGAAGACTGCATGACGTTTTCGAAGTAAGGAAGCCAGTTTAATCGACAAAGGAAAGGTATTAGAAGTTACAATGTTTCATGTAGTTATTTTTCGAATGCTACAACTTGAAGGAAGCGATACTTTTCTTCGGGGATTGTTTTTCTCACGGGAAATAACCGAAGGTAAATCGAGAGGAGCGGACTAGAGGTGAAATAGAAAAGATAGCGGATGGGACGGTGGTAGGGTTTGGAGGGAGGGCGTGGGAGCTGGGAGAGTAGGAAGGCGAGAGGGATGAGCTTGAGTGAGATAATGCGTAAAGAGAAACAGGGATGGCCTGAAAGGGTAAAAAGTATATGGGTACATATAGAAAGAGAGACAACTGATATTCCCTTAAGAGTGAAAGCAACTCTCAGAATCATATCTCCGCTTGTATCGATTATGGAAATTGCTTCAGCCTCTGGCGCTATCATATTTTTCCTTTCTCTTCTCACTCATTCGTAACTTAGATTGATCCCATATATCTGACAATGTATACATTTGATATCGCCGTCTTTTTTTTTCTTCGCTAAGCGGCAAGCGAGGCTCGTTCATAAAAATTTTCCCTATAGACGCAGCAATGATCGAACAAAATCTTTTTAAAAATTCCAAAATAATACATAATATTCGTCGTTTTTAAATTTTATTTTTTCTAGTATTAGATTATATTTATATTGTTATATTGAAGCTAGTTTAAAATTCATTCAATATTAGATCCGTAGAATGAGTTGAGAATTTTTTTAGACGTTTTCGAAATTATTTAATATTGGCTTTTGACTCTCTATTATCACAATATCCACAATGTAATTAATATTTTTACGGTCTACTTATACTTATATAATAACATTTTTTATCAGTATTGATAAATAATTATTACAAATAAAATAAAATAAAATAAAATAAAATAAAATAAAATAAAATAAAATAAAATAAAATAAAATAAAATAAAATAAAATAAAATAAAATAAAATAAAATAAAATAAAATAAAATAAAATAAAATAAAATAAAATAAAATAAAATAAAATGAAATAAAGATCTGCGTGTTGTGGAAAAATGCTTTTAAATATAATTGCATTTGGTGAAATTTAATTTGTTTAAAAATTATTTAGCCAGTGAGTTAAATCAAGTGAAATAAATTTTTTGTTTAATATCCTGTAGCTTAATTTATTAGTCTGTTTTAAATCACATATAAGTTTTGTCTCGGACTCTTGTATTATACATTCTTTAAAATTATTTAAAATTGATAAATTTATACAAATATAGCGTATATCCTATTAAGAATGCATAGCACATATTTTATCATTGTTCATTTTTATTACAAATTTGTTAATTTATTACCTTTTTTTATTAAGTTTGGATATTTCTTCATTCATGATTAAAAGTAACATAATTTATTATACTAATGATTGTTTACAATTTAAAAGATTATTTAAAAATTATTTTATATGTCTATATTTTTATAGAATATTATTCATTTTCAATTAGAGTACATGTTGCAAGATTCGATTGTTTTAGCGGATACGATTTTTTATGCTTTACAATGACGTTATGTCGTTCTTATCTTACGTATCTATATCAAAACAAGTATATTTGAAATTATTATTTATCAATAAAACAAAAAAAAAGTTACTGAAAACCATGATGTATGAAAATAACAATGAATGAAGTAAATAAAGTGCTGTCGGGACTTTGTAGTAAGAATTATTTTCCATGCAAAGACCGTTCTTCAATTACTATCCGGTGATAGCGCCTTCCTCTCCGACCGCCTATACAATGAAGTCAAATAAATACTTTGTTTGCTAAATACTGTATGCGATGAGCTCCTATTACCATCCGGTGATAGTGCAACTTAAGCAGAGCTATACCCCTTCCCCCACTCTAATGATTACTTGGATAAAAATCGTAAGCGAGATAATCTGTCTTGCTCATTAGGTTCAAAAATCAATTTGGCTTTCGCACTCACTTAGGCAACATTAACTTCTCTTAAATTTGTAACAGTTTATATTGTTGATTTTTAATAAAATAGTGTTAAATAATTGAACGCGAGTGTATATTATTATTTAAAATCTATCTTCATTCGTTGTCAATATCGCCTGAAATACCGACAAGGTGCATCTAAAGCAGAGACCTTAATTAAATCTCCTGCAGGAAATCTTTAGCGCAGTCCTCCCGTTATTAAAACTACAGAAAAGATAATTGCGATTTTAATATATGATATTTTAATTATTATTGGTTATTTTAAGTACGCATTCGAAATTCAGTTCGTCCCGAGTTATTCGAGTAAAATCCAGACTCAAAACGAGCAATGCAAATACCATTCTCGAATGAGAGGGATTTTTTAAAATACGTCAGGTTTGTATTTTAAATAAATATTGTAAAAGCGACGTTATAATGAGCACAATTTACAATTATTTTAATACATTGGTTATGCTAAAATCATTGAACATTGTTTTGATTCCATTAAGAATCTCGATAATGTAATGAATTTATTTATTTCTTACCGTTAGTAATTTGTTGAAGTTAATATATTTTTAAACTTATTAAAAGAACTACTTTTTAATTATAATTTAAAATTATTTACATATCATAGAATTAGAATAAGAAAAAATTTTTATTTTTTCTGATCCTATATTAGATAAATAATGTTTTTCCAATAATTGGTTAATTCATTGCACATGAAACAATTATGTTCATTTAAAGAATAGTATTAATGATCATAATAATTGTAGTAATAACTATAAAAGAATGAATTGTAAAAATAAATATATATATATTTGATAATCGGTTTTGATTTTTACATTTATTTCATTAAAAAAGAAAAAAAATTTTCAGATGAATAAAAAAGGTTTAAAATAATTGTTCTAGAAATCTTAATGTTTAAAAGAATCATATGATGGAAATTAATTGCATACAAGCATATTTTGCAAGGAAAATTTTCGACTAGAGATAAAATATTCCTGTATGTCTCAAGATTAACAATATTTCCGAATAATGTTAGAATCCGATTAGTATACATTGGCTTTCAGAAAAGTCATTGGCGAGCATGATGACAAGTAGTAGCGGTGTTGGTCGGTCGCTCAGGTCGCAGGACAAGCGACTGACTGTCGAAAGCTTAGGCTATAAAATGGCAACTGGTTCAACTAATGTCGTAACAACTAGATTTTACTGTAGATTAAATACCATTTATTTAACGAAATATATATAAACGAAGCGCAGAGACGGTACGCGCCATCGACCTCGATCAGGGATTTCAAGCGTCCCTGCACTTCCCATCTCATATAAAATCTTCGAAAAAGGACAGTTTTCCTATTTCATTCGCTCCCTCGCTTTTATCTTTGTATTCGTCTTGTTTGATATAATCTTCTACTCCTTTTACCTGATCCTTTCTCTCTTGCATCTTGCTGCTAGCCGAACGAATGCTAAATTTTTCGGCGAAGACTATTGCTTCGCTATGACTTTTCTATTCATGTGTAATCCCGATAAAAAAAATATCACTGGCCTGTTTTCTCTTTAAATATATATTTATATTTATATATATATATATATATGATTCACTTTAAAATTTAAAAAAATACAGAATAACTTTGAAGCGTATTCAATTTAAATGCTAAATTCTTCGAGCAGCTGTACTAGTATTTTATAAGAATTTAAAACTATATGTACATAAAGAATAAATTTATATTAAGATTATCGCTTACGTTAACTGAAGATTCTTTTAATTCAGGAAATTATAAATTGATACAGACTTTTTTACTTCATTCGGGTATATCGGGATTGATTCTCGGTGAAGTGATTCATCAAAATAGTGACCCATGTAACATTGAAATGGTCATCAAACGCAAGTGCAAAGTTAACCTGTGATAGATTCGTCGACTGATCTGAAAAAACTTTATTACTCTATTTCACGGAATACCGCTTCAGATATAATCAATTTTCAATCACTTGACAGCTGCAAAGTAAGTGAAAGAGTTGCAGTAAGAATGATAAAAAAAAAAAAAAAAAAAAAAAAAAAAAAATCAAATGAGATAGAGAATGACGACAGTCGGGTCGGCTACGGAAACGAGGTGGAATAATTGACTGCTATTATTTGTGATATACGGAAACTTTGAAATGCCAACGAATAACATCAATTTTATAATCCATTTTTGTCCGTACTCTTGCTAATCATATTTTGGCACAATCTATTTACTTTAAAAGTATGCTCTTTTCTAACGTATAGCAAACCCTTTTTTGCAAAACTTCTGCACTCTTACAATATTCAAATATTTACTAATTTTTTTGGCTATTTAGTATAGTAGAAATATATTCATTTAATATTTTAAAATAATGCCGTATTTAAATTAAACTTGGGTAAGTAGATACTGAAGAATTATATAATTACGCAAAAGATTTATTAATATAATTAAATTATATTATAATATTTGTTTTAATTATTAATTAATTATTAATGTTTATTTTTAGTAATAAATTAATCGCCATTCTCTTGTAAATATGGCCAATTAGAAAATACTGAAAAAACGTGGTTTTTTTTTTGGTTGCATATATCAGGAAACATTGTAATACAGATGCAGGATTGTATACAGCTGCTGAAATGTAAATTAAATGTAAATTAACATACAATTTCCAAAAAAATCAAACAAAGGGTACTCATTTCAGATTGAAAAATACGTTACTGCAAAAGTAGCGAGCGTGAGTGTGTTAAAAAAGTTACATTAGTTCATCGCACCCTAATAATATGTATATTAATTTATTTAGTAAAATCAATGTAATTTGAATATTAGAGTATTAAATTGCAATAGCTTTATGTAAATATAATGAAAATAATCAAAGTTTGATACTAAAGTAAATTATAATTTATCTTATGTAAATGTAAAAAAGGTTTTAATTAATATTAAATATTGTGTAATTATTATTCCATGTATTTTTTTTATTGAATACCATACATATAATGCAAAATGTATTTGGACAATAATGTGGAAAAATTTTTTTTCTGCGAGTTCTAGAATATCATTTGAATGAGATTTAATAGCCTCGTTAATAATTAGATCGTTAATAAAAGACTTATACAGGTTTCATTACGATATTAATATACAATCCGTAACTAAAGGAATTCAGTTTTAAATTGAGGTTTTAATATAAATGATTTAGATATTGTTCATTCAAAATGGAAGATAAAATAATACGCTATAACAAATAGTTTATTAGTTAATATGAAATATCACTTTCTATGGAATTATTTACTGAAATTAAAAAAAGAAAGAAATAATTGATAATAATTTATAACATTTACTCAATAAAAATATGAATTCTTGCATTTATTATGATAAGAACGATAATAGCGTTGATTTTTAAATTAGTAAAAAAATTTTAAATTCTTGTTTTTAAATTTGAAACTTTTAGTTGTAAACTATAATGAAAGTTATGTTTTAAGGAGTGCAAATTATGACAGCGAATTAACACATAATAAATATGTTAAAAATTATATTCGTATATTAACATAAATGAGCACATATTAACATAAATAAAAAATAATTTTAACTAAGATTAATTTTTTTATTGTTAATGCAATTAACATTAGTAAAACATTAAGGGTGTTTCATTTAAAATTATTGAATTATTTAAAAAATTGTATTTTAATGTACGTAAACTCTTCTGAATTAGTATATTATTTAATGACATTATTGACCATGCTCAAGTAATCTTATTGTATAATTTAATTTATTTTATAATTTATTGTATAATTATAAGTTGAAAAATACAATTTCTATTGATATTATATCATTTAATAATCTGTACTGTATAAAAATGAAAATTGTATATTAAAATGTATGTATATTTAATTTTTATCAAATTATTTTAAAAGCAATGAAAATATAATATAAGAATAATATGCATTGCTAATTGTAAAAAAATTTTATTTTGATTTATTTATTGTTATGATTTCTGTGACGATGAATTATTATAGTTTAAGAGTATGATATCGACATTTATTAAGTATTATTTATTATTTTCTTGATAATTCAAAGATTGATACAGACTTTGCATTATTTATTGTGAAAAGCATTTAATGAATTTTATTAAAATCTCTCTTGGAGCTTAATGGGATAATTCTAAGAAACTCGAGTCGTATTCTCCGACTGTATAGCAAACCTATTCATTATCTCAAAGATCCAGTTATCCAAAGACCAATCAAAAGTAGCGACGTTCTTGTTGCTGATCTTATCTGAGTTATCTGGAGCTTTTAACCCAGGAATAGTCCATTTAGTTCCCTGTAGCTAGAGCACTTCGCCACTTTCCGAAAACAATGTTTGTAACTGTAATTTTTATTTACTTATCATTTTGAAACTCTTTATCTTCATATAACTAATCCTAGATAATTTAATTAGCTATGATATCTTTTTCTTTCTGAGAAATTTGATTATTTTACTTAAAAGATGCCCAAGGAGATTTAAAAACTTTCTAATAATCTGCATGCACATGAAATTATTATCTAGAAAAATATTTCCTCATTCAAGGCCAAGTAAATTTGTATATTTTTAATTGAAATTATTTTAACGGTTATTTTTAATTGCAACTAGAAAATGTAAAAATTAGTAACTCAGATAAATTTTTATTAAAACAATTTGGGCGAAGATCTTCTTGATATAATATGAATTATACTTTATAATTTCTTTACTTAAAGTGTTATTAAATATCATTCGTTATATATACATTTTACACACACTGGTATAAGTTATCAATTTTACAATTCTTTGCTCACTACCGCTTTTACAAATTCTATTAAAAACAACCACGTATTTTATCGGCTTTAATGTTAAAACGCCAGCTGCATTACCTTACTTATGGTACGATCAGACCTCTTTCACTTTCTGTCGCTGCTTTCTTTTCTAAATGTTATTTTCCTTGTTCATCCATTTTATCGAGATTGATACCTCATAACAAATATTCATTTTAATGAAAATTCTGTTCAACAACTGTGAAACCATTTAATTGTGTTCGCACTGCTCTATTTAAGAAGATTAAAATATAATATACCATATTCATGTGAATATATGTTTTTCTTTTAACTTTGTTACATTTGTATCATAAATAATTATATTTATAATGTGCTAGCTATTTTATTTTGCATGAATATCATGAAATTGCGATGTAAAACACATTTTTTTTATATAGATGCCCTCAAGAAATATAATCCAAAACTGTATTGAGTTAAGGGAATTTTCACTATTGAAATCTAACTTTGCATGTGTTGATAGATTAAAAATAAAGTTAAATAACCCGTACTATTTTTAAAATGCGAATGAATTCACGAAATATACGCAATATATCGGCTTAAATAAAATATTGTAGAATGAAGTGCCAATGTATGAAATAGATACAACAGTTTCATTGGGAGTTTAGGATAAATAATAAATATTATTCGTCCGTTATAAGAAATCGAGAGGTTCTTATGTAATGAAAAGTATTTAATATCCTTGAAAAGTTTAATCGGATAATAGTAGTTGGCAAGTGCTTGCATAGAGTGTGTGTGTGTGTGTTATTTATACATGTATGTAAATTATATATTTTTTCACAAACGTTATTCTATATAGCTGTATTTTAATTTATACAATAATATTATATTAGTTACGGTAATACTATAATTTAAAAATAAGTTTAAATAAGCAAAATATAGACTCAAAAATTCAAAATTTTTGAATTTGTGAGTTAAAAAGGAACGGATACTCGACAATTCAGATAAACATCATTTATATAAATGTTGCATAATACTTTAGAACATTTCTAACGATACAATAAGTAGATCAATATTTTATTATAAGATGAAATAACAAACATGAATTTCCTGAAAAGTATCTAATCTTTTATCAATAAAGCATTGCTTCTGATTAATGCCACTGACATGAAAATACTAAATATCTATATTTCTTAAATTACATTAAGTTGTTGGTACGATTCGACATTATCAAATAGATAGATTAAACATATTCTCAATTGTTGTGAATTTTTAAAGATCAAAAGACTTTCTTCTTTAAACTTACGATTCCTGTTTACAAGTTGAAATGAAATTTTCGAAAGTGTTTCGAGTTTGTTTAATGCTCTCTTCAATAAATTCATTTGCTAATAAAATAGTTATCTTACGAGTGCTCTGTAACATTAAGCGAACTTTTAAACAAGCAATATTTTACAATACGTTATGATGGAAAGATTATTTCTAAAAATTGTAATAAAATGAAAGTAAGTGCTTTCATAAATGTTTATATTTTTGTTAGTTTTTACACCTAAAAGAAATGTATTCCAAGCGAATATATCTATATATATAATCATTTAATGTCTTTTATTAGTTTGTCGAAATGTATGGTATGTTATATAATTTTTTTTAATTAAAAAAATCAGATTTTTCGATAAATAAAATAAAAAATATCAGATATGGTATTCATATTTTAAAGAAATATCAGTTGCAAAGTATTCAAGAACATAATTTCAATCAGAATAAATTGTTTATACTCTTTATAGCCGCAATTATTTGGACTCACTCATAATTAAGTAAAAGTAGCAGTATTTCTGACCAATACTAGTTATCGAGAACTCTAATGAAATTCACAAATTACGTTATTCTGATATCGAGACAGAAATTAAGATCGAGAAGGTCGAGGAAATTTCTGAAGGTCACATCGATTTCCGTAGGAATAGGAGGGCTTAGATTGACAGTACTCTATACATTTAGGTAAATTTCAGATGTCAAATTTCTAATAGCTATTCGCGGAAAGTAGCTTTTTTCGGCCAAGTACGTGAATTATGAATTCAGAGTAATTACAGTTACGTCGAATAAGGAAAGCGGCAGAGGGGGAGGGTGAGAATAAGGAGGATAACGGGACGGTATAAAATAGACGAGGGGAAAGCTTTTATGCCGAGAGAATTTTATCTTGCCTTTTAGTATTTTCGTAAATAGTAACGAGATTTGTGCGAGACACAGGGTATATAATTTTTAGGTGAATAAACCGACTATGAAATGATGAAGGATCTGATAGATGAAAGAAAAAATAAGTATCGTTATAACATAAGAGTTGCAGATAAGATGGCTATTTATGGCAGAAGCTATAGTTTGATATAAAGAGTTATCGTTACTGTCTGTTATTTTGGCTTTCTAGTTATGGACAGGTCAATTTGTTTTTATAACTTTGGATTTGAACGGTAATATTGGTCGATAGCAGTTAGTAGTAACCGATCCCGAACTTTACTTTAGAATACGAGAAATAAACAATTCACATTATTTAGCATTACTCGGAGTTTAATGATATTGTAAAAATTTTATTATATCACCGTCTACGCAAGCTACTAAATAGCTAAATTATTGGGATAATTCTACGATATTATCTCGATCGGATCATCTGCGGATAAGGGGACTACGGTTTTAATTACTTAATTTGTTATATCTACCGAATGATAATGCGCTGAATGCATGGGTTATAAATCTGATGGTAAATCGGATATTGCCGTACGAATCAACGATCTCAGTCACCAGAAAGCCGTGTTTTATATTAAGAAACTTATTGGTAACAGCTGTAAATATTTTCTATTTTTTATATTTCTCCTGGCTCACTACTAGTTAGTTTAATATTGTTTTGATAATACGTCTAAAAAAGAATTAAATCTCGAAGTTGGCGAATTAATCTGGATCTAGACTTTGCAGAGAGTATAGTGCTGTATCTTGTTCCAAGTCGAAAATTAGCTTAGAATTGTAGTTTACATTTATGACTTATTTGGAAACAAGACAACGAAATGGTAAATTTATTATATATCTAAAGTTTAATGCAATAAGAAAGAGGTACATCAAATAAGAAACACCAATGCTTGAAAACTGAAGTACCTTAAAAGTTACGCAAACTAATATATTCAGTCCGTCAAAGTGTGCGCGTCTCTCCATTGAAACGGCAGTATAGATTAGTGGTTGGTTGTAGCAATAGCTTAGTTGAGAAGAATAGTCGTATTTGAAGATCGTAGTACTAATAGTCATTGGTGTTTATCATTGATAGCGCATTCTCCCGTATCACTATTTCGATGCCTTGATTGCGGCTCATTCGGTCGTTACATTGATTTTGCCATTTTGTCACACTGCAGCTCTTGGAGACTTGACCACGTGACATTTCCACATCGAAACGATAAAATGCGCTTCTGGATTAACTGGTAAACTGATATCAATGCATGTAGATTCAATATTGTTTTCTTCTAAATCTCTACCGACATAGCACATGTGAACGTCAATAATTCGATTTTTCCAGCTATTAATTTACAAGATTTAAAAAACTTAAAAGCAAAATGTAAATAATGTGATACTATATAAATATGTGATTTTATTATGAACTAAAAATTTCCTATCATACAATAATAATTTCACATAAAAATTATTATACGCGAGTTATTTAAATTTGCTAATCCTTGGAAATATTTGTATGATGCATATTTATTAATACACTTAAATATAAAGTAAGAATAAGCATTTACAATTTTCGAAAATGTAATCATAAATTTAATACTTTGAAGCTGCAATCTGTAAAATTTGGGTTTAGTACTTATTTTTAGAAATTCCTTTCAAAAAATTTATTCAAAAACATTATATAAAAAGGATTAAAAAAACAAAAAACTAATACTCGTGTAATTATAATTTAAATTAACTCTGATTTTTAAAAAGAGTCACGACGTCCGGAAATAAAGAAAATATAGTATATTCGTATAAAATTGTTTAAAATTAGTGGAAGGGTGAATAGTTTATACGAATTCATTGATACCCTTCGAATTAATTTACCAAACATTTCTTTTATTTTATTTTCAAACAATATTTACCTAAATTTAATTTAAAAAGCAATCAATAAAACCTATGTTATTATAACTATTATAACATTAGACGAAATGTCAGTTTAGCAATTAAAAATTATTGAATAAATAATTTTATTACAGTATCATACGTAATAGTTGTTTTAATTATCCATCAATGTACAGCGAGCAATAAAAGAGAAATAATAAAAAAATTCTCAAGCACCTCATACGTTCATGTGTACACGTTGAATTTATGTTTATGTTGCGGTTACTAATATCCGTTTGTGATTGGTTTTTTATGAAATGATAGTACAATCATTTGATAATGATTTAAAGATCAGCGTATGCCAAATACGTAAGAATTCCATTCTAATAGAGGGAGAATAATATGTAATATATACTGCCACTTTTCATAATTAAAGTTAATCTATTAGAATTCAGTCTCGCATAGTTGAATTACTCGCGGCGGCATTCGATTCGACACTGAAGCGAGAACGAAGTATTTGGCGACGTCGAAGTTATTCGAGACCGGAAAGCTGGTGAACTCTAGAGCATCCCGAGGCTCTTACGCTCCAGAGATTTAAATCCGCCGGTACTTCCTCTTACCTCTACCTTCTATCCGCTTCCTCTTTTTATTCCTCCCTTTTGTTTCTGTTCAAGTAAATCACGCGACAGACCTTCTTCATGTTACCGAGAGTGATGAAGAGTCCATTGCGGGCAAAAACATTTGCACCGGCGAATACAACACGGTCGACGCAAACAAACCAAAATCAAAACATATGAGATGAGTAAAAAATATGACTCGGAGAAGAAAGAGAAAATTTGCATAACTTGCAAACAGAATTATCGATTCCATTTAATGCGTCCCTTCATCACGGCTTTATAATATTCTCTACATAACCACCCACCCCCCACCCTTCCTTTTTCGCTTCACACTTCCCTATAATTCCAAACAGTAGAGAGAGAGAGTTTGAGAAAACTAGGTTCGAATTACAAATGAATTCACAAAAAAGGAGGGAAGCCTTGAGAGAAATAAGAAGTGCCGGATAACGGATTCATTCGATTTCTACTTCATATCATTCGATATAAAGGGGTTTGCCAGCTAAATATACTTTACCCTGTCAAAACAAAACTAATTCTCAATATAAAATAATACTACTGACGATAATAATAATTAATAATGATAGTAATAAAAAATTACTGTTATTACGGATAATAATATAAGTACTCTTTGAATTAATTTGAATCCTTTTAAATATATCAATACAAATATATTCATATGATTATTTACATATTAGTTTTTCTATGAATTTTATACAATTCGAATCATTAAATATAATATTCCAAATAAAAAGTTAGTACATTTATTTAATTCCTTAACAGTTCAAAAATTTTCCCAGTTTTTCCGTTATTTATTACTTGAAAGTAATTTATTCAATAATAGTAATAATTTTTATTTATTAATTGTAAAATACAATTCTTTATGAAATATTTCAAATTTTGTTTGAATACTATTATTTTAAAATCATACTCGAATATAAAGTTTTAGAATTTTTCTCTGAAATTATTATTATACTCAAATAAAACTTGCTTTACATTAATTATCGACTACAAAAAAACGATGTTTTTCTAAGCTCAATAATATCACTCAGTAATTTTACGATCAGTTTATTAAGATATGACGATTGTATCAATGTAGAATCGATTATTATTCTACATTGTAATATTAGGTTATAACAGCATTTGTTAAAATAATTTTATTTTTATAATTGTTTGATAGTATGAAAATTTTCCTATAGAATTCCTGAGAATTCAATTTGAAATTCTTCTAATTGTTAAATTTATATTATTTTTTTTTATTATTTTTTTTTTTTATTGAAAAATGAAAATTCCAGTTTTAAAGGGATTTTAATTAGTTAAAAAGGTATTTAAACTTTATAATCTATACTATTATCATTTAACGAACACATTTTTTAAATAAAATAAAATATTTTCTGAAACCACTTTTATAGGTTTTAATAAATTTTATATAAGCGAACGGGTTGAAAATAATTATATCTTAGTATTTTTGAATATTAAAACATTATGAAATTAAAAAGACAACATATTTTTAATACATTAATTCTTCAGATATACGTACAACTTTGATTAACTTCCATTATCTAAGAAACTATTAAAAATAAGATTTAAGAAAAATATCAATAACAATATTAATTTTATACATTGAGTTAATACAATGTTAATATAAATTATCTACAAATATGTTTTCTTATGTTTATGTTTTCTTCAAATCGTTATAATTAATGATATGTATTAAGAAAGTCAGAGATAAAAAATCACCAATAATATATAAACATACATAATCTATTGTTTTATCATAAGATGCAGAAGAATAGTTTTTACATTCTGCAAAAAGACGTTAACGTATGAAAATATGTTATATTGAACTGTTGGTAATGAATAATAGAAATTCATTGTAGAACTTATATATTACTAACATTATTCTAATAATTTGAAATTCTAAATCTATTTTTTTAGAAATAATTGTCTCTTTTCGTTTTAATTTTTGAATGAATGCCAATAGTCAGTTGAAAAGGGATCAGAAGTGATTAGAAATGACGCACTGTTAAATAGCAATTCATTCTATTTTTATTAAAAGTCTCATAGATTCAACTTTTAAAATTAAAGTAATTATACTTTTCATATATTTTAACAAGAAATTTATTCCATTTCGTATCTTCTTCTTCATCTTTTTTTTTTTTTTTTATTTTTATCATGCATCTCTTTCACTTTCTATAAAATTGAACCTTACATTGTATAGTAGAAAATATCAGAACAAAATTTATATTTAAATTTTTTAATTTTATAAAATTTTCAAATCTAATATAAGAAAGTGGATTCTTTACTTAACAAAGGAAATAGATAAAAATGAGCTTTTCTCTCGATAAAATAATGTGGCTTGTTCTCTTGAATGTAACGATTTGAGTGAAGAAATTTTCTTGATAAAGAGATCTTTCGTATTTACTTAATCTAATAACTTTAAAGAAATTTAATCTCTCGATATTAGAATACCTTTTTCGGATTAATGGACATTACTTTCGACAAGAATTAATACTTTTGCTGATAGTATCGTTAGCATAAGTCTTTTAGCCCGTATAGGTTGCGCAAGCGAGAGCTTAGTGTTAAATATAAAGTTCAGTCACTGCTCACTTGGAGTCAAAACAACCAGTAAATACTAATGCGGTATCTAAACCTTCGCTTGTACATCTTCTCTATTTAACTTGCAGCATTTAATAACATTAATTCAATTGTAGCTCAAAAAGTTTAGTATATGTATATATATATATATATATAAATAGACGAGTAAATTTTTTAATTACATACTTGAGCGAACGTGTATTTAAAAAACATTTTATACGGAAAAGCATTGAAATTTTATTAAATCCTAACACAATCAATTAAACTTATTTATAATTAATTATAGTTGTCGTTATTTTGAAATTATTAATACTTTTACGTATAAAGTTTACATACGCATAACGTCAGTAATTGCACGTTATTAATACAATAAATAAATATATATACTTAATAAACTCAAAGCTGAAATAATTATATAAGATATTTTTTCAAGCAGAGTTTTCTTTTATGTAGATAATAAAAAAAAAAGGGAACATAATACTTTGGATAAAATTATTTCATAATTCAGAATACATTGTTTATGAAAATGTGTTACAATCTATCATTGTATCATTGTAAATTGATATAAAGGAAAACCTGGTAATTGTATTATGCTTCATTCATTTTCAATTATAGCCGCAATTAAGCTGAAATTCAAACGCTTAACCAGATTTATCCTATTGTAGAGAGAATAATCCGAAACCAGTTAAAAAAGCACTTTGTATCATATAAATTTTTATGCGCATTAAAATTATGGGTTAATTTAATATAGAAACAACAGTTTTATTTCTTCTTCATTAAACTGCACTTTCGCTTGATTCCGCCCTTCATTCCTCGCAAATTTTCTTTATCCGGTCCTGTTGATTTGTCTCGGTATGGGTTGATCCAAAGGAAGCCGCGTTGCGCAGTAAAAGCATTTGCGGTATCGAGAGCTCTGCAAAGCACTCAACTAAGGCGCCCAATGAATACATGATCGGGAGTTTCGCATGAATTTAATTTTCGAAGAAATATCACGAAAACGTACCGGAGTTATTCAACGCGGGGAACCCCCCCCCCATAACCTTCAGTAATTGACCCGTGATTTCTCGTGTATATATATATATATATATACATTCTTTTACCCAAATAATTGTTTTTTCAGTAATCTTTTTTTTGCATATATACAGTCTCTGTAAGACATGCCTTAATCAACATGCCCCATGCGTCATTTTTCCATTTCTTTAAAACTCTTAACGCGCGTCAACTTTTGTCCAAATATTTTATAAATTTTATTCGACCATTTAATTAAATTTTCTAATATTCTTTAATTTCAAATTTCTTCCTTTTCTCTTACTCTCTATTTTCAATACAATTACTACCCTTTTTTCAAGACATTTTATAAAAATTTAAAAAAAAAAAAGAAAGATTTTTTCGTGCTATTTAGTTAATAAAGATAAGAAATTAATTACGACTTTAATTAAAAATAAGATTATGTTTCATCACCTCTGTTACTGCTAGTTTCTTGAAAAATTATACTAAAAATAATGCGCAAGTTAAATTAAATATTAAATTGATGAATTATGCATATAACGATTTTTCTCCTTTTCTCAAAGTTTTTATACATTTCAATTACATAGTTTACAGCTAATTAAAACTTTAAAATATCTTAATTATTCTTTAAAACTATATGAAAAATTAAAATATATATAAATAACTTTCTTTTATTAAATGATTGATATTTTACATTTTAATAATTAATAATCCCTTTGAAATAATATAAACTTAAAGCATTAAAATTTGTAAATTTGTATTAAATTTTAAACTTCCAAATGTTCAAAGTCGTAAAATTAGTATACTATATTATTAATACAGATATTAACTATCAATTTATTATAATAATATGAAATAAATTAAAATTTTCTTTATAAATATTGTATGTAAATGTAAATGATGTATGTATTAAGCGTTAACAGTATAACATTTTTTCAAATTTTTTAAATGATTATAAATTTAAGGCAATATATTAAGTATTTAGGAAAGAGAGATTTTAGTATAATGTTTAAAAAGTTTGTTAATACGACTTAACTTGTGAAATTTGGCATTTCTTCAATAATAATTATTTTGAAGTTATATTAAGTTTACTTAACTTGAATTTACATTCATACTGCAATGTAAACTTTTTGCATAAGAATAAAGGTAGAAAAAAATTATAATTTACATTTCGCATTTAGTATTCTTTGAATGAATGATAAGATTGAAATTATTACTCCTTGCTTAAAATATTTGTAAATATGAAAATAACGTTTATTTATGTTTCCAGAGAACGGAATTAGTCTAATTCCATTAATTCAATTAGAAATAAAAAAATTTCAAGAAATCGTTGAATTCTAAATTTATTACAGAATATTTTGTCTCTAATAATTATTCTTGAGTATAGTTATTAATTATAGTATAATTAGTAATATATAAAAAGTAATTATTAAGTGAAAATAGCTTTCGTAAGCTTGAAGAGTAGGTGTTAGGATTACATCTATCAAAATTCGTACTAATAAATTGTCTAACAAAAATAAAAGATCAAAGTAAGAGAAGAAATATAATTATCCCCTTAGACAGAAGGATTTTTCTCACAAATCTTTCTTCTGAATGAGACACTCCAATATCTAGGATAGTCCACTCAAAAGGAAGGCCACTTTGCATCTTCACTTAAATGATTAACGGGAGTCTAAACAAGAATCACGTATTCCTTCCTCTATCCATTTCTCTTTTTCATTTCACATTTTAAATACTCGAAATTTCGCAATATTGTTAAATAAAAATAAATCAAAGTTGTGTTGAAATTAGGTAATCAATTATAATTATATAAAACTATCTTTTAATCAGTGTGGAAACTGTCGAGGAATAATATGGTTATACAATATTGTTAAATGTTTTTTAATTACTACAGTTTTAATAGAAACGCACATTTAATATTTTATTCGAAATAATTTTGCGTTGATTTTTTATTAGGGGGGAATGTTGGCCTTTAACGCATAAGGCTCTGATAAAAACATCAAAGACACAATAAATAATTCTATTAAAATACAATTGAAATTCAAACAATTTAATTTCGAATAGAAACAGTAATAAAATGAACGAAAGGTATATTACTTTAATTACCGTTAAAATGTCCTTGAATTATAATGACGATATTAGCTGTAAAATCAATAATGTTGATAATTAATTAAAATAATTAGGTGATTATTATTACATGTGAGTTAATTACTTTGGACAGAGAGCAATGGAGTTTTAAATACTTCGGGCTCTGAATACAATTACAATATTTATCTTTATGACTTTAGAAGTACTTTAAACAAAAGCACATTTAGTGTGTCGTGGTTTGAAATTTAGTTTTGTGAGTAGCGAGGAAATTCAAGATGGGATAGGAAACTTGGGAGATCAGTAAGCGAACTGATAGTTGCTTTCGTTCTCTACCTGCATAGACGAAGCGATATAGAATTTCAAGGAGAATAAATTTAACCACGTAATAAATAATGCTTACGCTTGACTCGAGACTTATACTCGTAAATCAAAGGAGTGCCGAGCGGGAGTGGGCCGAGTCTCGATTTTGCCTTATAATGCAAACTTAACATCGAAAACAACGCTAGGGTCGTTTCGTTTTATTTCGGTTGCGGCTCAGAACCAGATCCCGGCGGAAGGAAGTCGACTTCATACTTTTGGCCTAACCTCTATATATGTGTGCACATGTGAATAGAACAGCCTGCGTCCTCGTATATATATCTTAACGAGGTCGCGTGCGAGTCATGACAGTCGTGACGAGCATTTGATGGATGCGAGTGCGCTCGCGGTGCATTGATAACGTTCATCGATTTCCAAATGATGCTGAGTGCACGAAAACGAGAGACAGAGAGAGAGAGAGAGAGAGAGAGAGAGAGAGAGAGAGAGAGAGACTCTCTCACTCAGTCACTCTGGCCTGGCGGTTCTGGATGTAGGTGCGCGCGACTGTACGAAAAATACAAAACCCGAAAGCAGGTAAATGGAAAGGGGATAAATTTTGGCTGGAGGAGGGAGCGAGAGGAACTAAAACAATGGGACTAGAAAATACTTTCGTCAAAAAATGCCTCGTCTGACAAGAAAGGAATTTATTCGCTTTAGTTAACACCGCGATACGAGTTAGTTTATGCTTTGTAATTTCCGCCTTCTCTTTTGTATATATATATATATATATATATATTTATCGTTTATTACATTAATATTTTTTATAGTTAAAGAAATATATTTTTACTGCAGGATCATATATTATTTTCAGGATTCGGTTTTGTTACAATTGCGTACTATATATACATAAAATCCAAAACGAAACTTTAGCTATTTAAAATTTGTGGTCTAAGATGTTTGTTTCTTTACACGGCTAACCCATAGAAGTCCATCTTATTTCCATTATTGTAAGAATGTCGAAGAGGACAAACCGAATTAGACGACAATTCTGGGATATTAAATAAACACACTATTTGTCAAGGCAGGAGGAATACGTCGGTGTGCTTCCATATGCATTGATCGTCACTTTCGGTTAAGCTTTTCGTGCTCGAATCCTAATTGGATGATCTAAAACTACTGTAGATTTCTACCAAGATATGACAAAAGCAAGCGATATTTGCTGACGAGGTTTAACAGCTGATTGGATTAGTCATTTTATAGATTTTAATATTACGTTTATTGGCACTATTGATCAATGTAAAGCGGATTATAAATGCTAAAGAAGTTTAAGTAACAAGATAATTTACTTTTCTCTGCTCTATCAATGTTCAAATATTATTTACAAATGTAAAGTAATTCTCATCAATTATTTTATCATTTAACTCATATATGTAAAGATCATAAGATTTTTATTTTACATACGCTGCAATTATAAACGAATGTTTTATGGGAATGAATATTCAATGAAATCTAACGTACAATAAAATCATGAAGCAATTTTCATTTTCGTATTTAAATTAATATAAATATTTGCAAAAAGACGCTAATATCGGCGCTTGGGTTGAAAATGGTTATAATATATACACTACTACTTATTCAGGTAAAACTATAGCCTCAGTTCTTTCATGCGATAATTTTTCTCTGTTTGAAGTATAAAAGGAGAGGTCCAGAGTTGAATGATCAAAGGAAACTCAAATTATATTCAAATTCATTTCGAATGCAAAAGTAAGATGTTCTCTCTTTTATGTGATGTTCTTTTCCTTGAGAGTATTAAGTGTCACTTTTAGAAAACTCGAAAATAGGCAAAAAATTCTCATAAATTATAAATTAACTATAAATAACAATTGTAAATGACATATTATATAATATTTTCATAGGAATCTCTTTTATTTACATTGAACGTAATAAAAATCTAAAGACTTTTAGAAAATTCTCGTATCCAAATATTACAATAAATCTATAACGCTTTTTAATTATTTTATTATGAATTATTGTTTATACCGTTAAAACGGTAATTTAACTAATTATTAGATTCGGGTCTCGTGTTTGATAGTTGATTTGAAGTAACAATTTTTTCGATTTATTCTTTGTTCTTCTTTTTTGAGCAAAAGAAATATAATTAAACTTTATTACTAGACTATGGTTTCATTTTATTTTAACCGTTGACAATCTTGACGTAATTATTAAGTCGAACCGATAAAAAGTGTGTTACCTAGGCGTACTTTCAGTTGGTACGAATTAACATTTTGTCCAGAGCAACGGTGCAACTTCAACTAACATAGAGAACTTTGTTTGAATTAAGTCTGTCTAGAAAGATAGGCTAGTGCTTGTACGAGAGCCGGAAATACAGAGACGGAAAGAAAGCGGGGAAAGAATCACAAACTTTAGTTGGCAGATTAATTTAATTTTTTTCAAGCTATTTACGAGCAAGTAAAGAACATTTAAGTAAACCAACACTTATTATATATTAGAATCTAATCTAGGTAATACTGAAAATGACGAATAAATCGTTTTCTACCTACGTCCTTGCCTCCATAAACTTTTTTTATTACATCCTCTTCCTATTTCATTAATTATCATTATCTTTTGTTTTACTAAAATTTTGTTTTTATTGGCAATATTCCCTTTTAAATACTACCACCATCCTTTGACATATGTGAGTAAATTAAAAATACCATTTAAATACTTTTACCGTATCTATATCAAATGTAATGAGTAAATATAAATATTTATTTATTCTATTGCTTTTATTCATCTATGAGTTTTTATTTATTTATTCAACATTATGAATGTTTGTAATGATGAAAGCAGAATGTATGAAATTAACAAATTTTAAATATAAGAATCAATAATTTTTCTTGTACTTTCTTCTAATTCTTTAGTAAAAAGATCTTAATATTTATTTTTATTTTTTAATATTTGTTTTATTCTTTTTTTTTTTCATTTTAAGTAATGTATCTACAAAAATTATTTCTTTAATGATAGAAAGTGTTTCATTATTCTAAAAAATTTATTATATTAAACGCTAGATACGTAAATAGTACTTTTTTATTCCTAGGTTTCTGAGCAGAATAATGAATAAGTCTTCACTGCTTTTGTGAACACAATTATAAAAAACCTTCCGGTGTAAATCTGTAACTATTTTTGCTCATATAACGTATGTTTAAAATTCTATTTTTTTTTTTAAATAAATTCAATGTGTTTTTATCAGAAGTTTGATAATTTCATATTCTTTATTTAAAGTATGTGCACTTTACCTATACTTAATAGTAAATATTTTTTGTAAAATATGAATAATTTATGCGTGTATTAATTGATTTATAAATTCCATTTGAATTCCTGAAAATTTATAATTTTACAATAATATTATTGATAATACATATTTTCTATTTATTAATAAATTAATATATCATAGAATTTGACATACATATAAAATATCAATTGTCTGAAAATCTATTTTCTTTTTAAATATTTCGAACGCATAACATATGATGCACAATAATATTTTAGATAATTACAATAATTCATAATCTAATATTTATATATTTGTTTGTTATAACTTAAATCCTTACATTAATCCAAATAAAAAAATAAAATTGTTTTCTACTGACTATTCTTTTTATAATATTTATTTACCTAGACTACGAATTTAATGAAAAAGAAAAAAGTCGTCAATTTCAAAATTATGGAAGCAATTCTTTATAGTCATATATAACAAGAGAATAAATTAAAACTCTTTGATGTTTATTTTAAATTTATTGATATCAATATAATTCTTCTATAGTAAAAAACTCCTCTTTTTTATTTTGTAATTATTTTTTTTTAAAACTCATTGGTGAGTGTACTGATAATAGCTTTAGTAAATATCGATAGATAAATGAATATTCAAACAATGGTAGCTATATAATTGAAGATTTTACTTTATAATACATAAAATATTGTTGGATCTAATAAGTAATATTTATAACAAGTAGGTTATATTTTTTAAAAACGGGAATCCCGATATACTCTAATGTAAAATCGATTTTTAATCGATTTCAATATGTATGCAAAATAATTCTAATATATATGCAAAAAATATATAACAATAAATTCCGAATATGTTTTACTAAATATAAATGGTATAAAAGAAAAAAGAAGAAGAAAATATCCCACAGCGGGTCATCGAAAAAGTTTTTTTTATATCTACGCATGAAATAGGCCTCGTAAATGACTTTAATCAAAGTTTTTCTCCAGCTGTTCGCTTCACGTTTCAGCGTTTAAAGAACGATGGCTACAAAGAACAAAGCGCGACAAAAAATTCACATAACTTTAGCCATTTTAAAGAAGGTTTGCATTCGTAAATCTGGCCAGACTTTGCTTTTTTATTACCTCGGACATGCGCTGGTGGTCGTGTCTTCAATCGATGGCAATATTCCCGTGTATAAAGATTCGCGTGGCCAATGGCCGTGATAACTGGGGAGTATAACCTAATCGAGAAGGGGGATCGGGTAACGAGATATATCTCTTTTATGTAACAGCGGCGCATGGGTCAAATGCCGCGGAAAAGTATTGGCGTATAACTAAGCCCCAAAATAGTGCGGTAAGACCTGCGATAAATATTCTCGCTTCCTCTATAATCGCTGAAAGAAAATGACAAATGTGTACCCGAGAGACACTGCAATGCATAAATCGTTTATTTTCTTAAAATTCATGCAGAATTCACTCAGGTCTCAACATTTTTCTTAAGCCTTCCGATTTTTTTTTTTTTTTTTTGTTCTTTTATTTTATTGTTTGAATTAAGATGAATACGAATTACTAACGTCTATTTTATACATATAATATTTCATGCTTGAAAATCTAAAAATTTATTGAATTTATACATACATATAATGATAAATTTTTTTAACTACATTATATAAAAAGTAGTTTATAGTCATCGGGTTAATCCATTTATATTTTTAATAATTAATTTATTTATTATCATCCAAATTATAATGAAATATTATATTGTTACTAATATTGTACTTTCCGTGTTAGATTCTTAAATTTATTGCAGAACATTTTATAATTCTTTATAATATTTTATAATATATATTTTTTACTTATATATTATAATAGAATTCATTGTAAGAGAATTATTGTTTAATATCAGTTCATAACTATTGGATAATAACCTACATTTATACATATAGGATATTTTTTTCGTATTATTTAATACTCATTATTTAATACTCTTTACACCGATCAGTGAGATAACTATTATTATTATTCATAAATGGTTATTACATATTTAATATTATAAAATTTATTTATTTACCTTTTATCACCGATACGGTAAATTAAATTTGATACATAATTCATTTTTATTATTACTTGCTGACAATAATCTTTAGTTTGCAACTTCACGTTAAAACTTGGTGAAATTTCTTTCACAGAAAAAGAATATGAGGAGTTTGGCTCTCGTCCTGAAAAGTATCAATATGACAATACTATGTTCTCCAGTTGTTGTCAAAGTTTTTATTGTTTTTTCTAATTTATTGCTATTCTAGAATTTAAGCGAAAGCTTAAACCTTAATAAAAGCGAAAGCTAATATGCTTCATCTTGAGATTAACATACTATTACGATTTTAAAGTATATATATGAAAAATTTATATTAATATATTTTACTTTTAATTGATGTATACACAAAAATAACTTGTTTTTCACAGAAAGAATAAAGTGATGCTTCCAACATAACAATGACTAAAGCTATTTTTGTATACGTTTCTTACTTACAGTATACAGTTTCAAATTCACATATATTCATTAAAATATTTATGTAAGATAGAAAGAAGGATAACGAGAGTGGAAAAGGAGAGAGAGAGGAAGAGAGCTACTAAGTAAGTTGCTTCCATTTTCAAGTTACCAATATTTTATTTTCCATATATACTTAAATTCATTATTGTTATCATGATACGCTTCAAATATGCCAATATAATAAAACATAATATAATAATATTTTTTTAATACATTATATAAAATAATGTAGAATATTAATATTGAAAAATAATACAAATATGTGTATATATATATATATAATGTAATATCAAAATAAAAAATTTAAAAATTAAATCAGTAATTTTTAATATCCTTAAGAATTATTATTATAATACGAAATATTCCGATAAAATTTCAAAATATCTGTAATTTTAAAAGGTAAAAACATGTACATTTAATAAGAGGTCTGTTTGGTATTATGCTCTTTTTAGTTTTACTTAGTTTTATTCGACAACATGTAATAATTTTCTAAAGCTTTTGAAATTTAAAATTTCTGGCCTACGTAAATTGTTAAGATTCTTAGTTTTAAACAACAAAAACTTATGATACTTAACCTTGAATGCTTTGCTAACTTGTGTTCTTATATTATTTCAAATAATTGTTCAGTTAGATTTAAATGTCTGAACGATAAATAAAGAAATTACTAAGTGGTCTGAGGAACAGCATTTTTCTATTGCTAAGTAAACTAAAAAAATTATTAGCGGTGCTCGTTAATAATTATACTAAAAAATATGAAAATAAGAAAATATGAAAATATTTTATATGGTCATCATATAAAATATTCTAATTACGTCCTTTTTTTGGAAATTAATTACGATATAATTCTTAGGACCATTAAAAAATATAATCGAATATGTATTTAAATGTTAAAGTACTCCAACTGTATAATGTATTTATAATTATTATAGCAAAAATTTCACGTTGTAGAAATTATTATTGATCATTCTAAATTAAAATTTAATAACTATTAAAAGTATTTAAAATTATAAAAATGTTTTATACATAAAAGAATTGCAATATCACTCGAAATGCAATTGATGATATTATGATATCAAGTAGTTGTCAGGTTAACTGTCACGCTAGAAAAGATACATTGCTTTTTTCATCAGTCACTTAATATCTTCGATTTGCTTCATGACTCAAATCCAATAGATCGAATGTGCCTAGGCCTTCCTTTCGAATATGTTCTTCCTCTGTTTCTCCACCCTCATCACTTTTGTACCTATTTCTCTCTTTCTTCACAAACTCTATCGCTCTATCGCAGTATTTCTCTCTCTTCGTTCTTTTTGACAGGCTCAATGCTTTTTGAAAAAGCATATGTGCTCCAAGTAACAGTTTAAAAAATTCGAATTTGAATTTTATTTTCCTATGGACTAGCATACGTCAATGTTTATAAATAATTTAATCTATTAAATTCTAAGAAATACTCTGTACATTACATGTAAATTGAAACTAATTTCTGTATTTTTCTCAATTTGTTCGTATAGATTTAATAAGAAGACTTTTTTGCTATTACTGCATTCATTAAAGTAGTTCGAACTTAACTTTAATATATAGAATCAATCATCAATTTAACATCAATGTAATATAGAAAATATCGTTTAAAACGTACTTCTTATAATAAAAAAGTTGCTTCTTTGAAGCATAAAAATTCTCTTTTTAATCGTAATCTACTATAAAAACAAAAATAATGCAACAACTATTATGAATTATTTATATTTTCATTTAAAGAATAATATTTTAAGCTATATAAACGACTGAAAATTATATATAATTAATATGTATAAAGAGATAATTACGTAATAAATTTTGAGTAGAAAAAAAGTTAATTCATCGTTTTTAATGAATTATATTAATTTATTCTTTTTTTTTTATAATAATTGATTACTAAAACCATATTTAAAACAATATGAAATTTTATGGTGGT
This sequence comes from Ceratosolen fusciceps, assembly GCA_018883505.1. NCBI lineage: Eukaryota > Metazoa > Arthropoda > Insecta > Hymenoptera > Agaonidae > Ceratosolen > Ceratosolen fusciceps. Next base: position 861,677 of record RCIC01000029.1, read on the forward strand.
GAATATTTTACTGATTATTATAATATTGATATTGTGGTCAAATATCTATATAAAATATTTATTGATATCTAAGAAAAAAAGTAAAATTAATTCGAATATTTACTCAAATTATAATTATAAATACATTTCTGTATAAATTAGTCTAATTTGGAATTTATTGGAACGTACTGAAAATTTTTTTTATATAATATATATTTGTGTACATTAGTTAATACAAATTTTTGTTCTGAATTCAATATTTATGTGTATTTTGGTTAATATGTATTTAAATATTCAATATTAATTTTAAGTGATGGATTAGAGTATTGTATTTAGAATATTTAGTGATGTAATATTGAAAATTAAATTCAATTTGATTCATGTTTTTTTAATTATATAGAGTTGGTTTTGTAATTAAAATAAATATAGTTTTATAAATAGTTTTATGACGTTTTAGGAAAAAGATAAGAAGTAAAAGGTAAGGCAGGATTAATAAAATAAAACGTAGACATCATCAGATTAGTATGATTTTTCTTATAACCTTTAGGTTACGGTCTTGGTACTACATTTCTCTTATCTGATTTTTCGGGTAAAAGAGCAGTGGTAGACGAAAGAACAAAGGTGGATTGCGAGAATCTAATAGTTCTCGGAAAGGGCAATGAGGTATAGGTGGGACAGTTTTAAGCCAGGGAAAATTCGTACCAGAGAATCGAGGTGTCAATATATTGAGAAAAAAAGAAGAACTAAAACGTGATTGCGTTGCGGAAACGAACCAAAATAAGCTTGTCATAAGAAACAAATATATATATATATATATGTATATATATATATATATATATATATATATATATATATGTCAAATATAGAATGAAATTTATTTTGTAAATAGTCTGTACATTTAAATTATTTTATTATGAAATATTTTTTCAAATTCTAAATAATTCATAAAAATTATTTTATTTATTTATCATATATTTTACTCAATTGCAATTGAAATTATCATTTTAATATAAAAAAATAACACGTACAGTATAAAAAAGTTATTCTTTGCGGTTATAATAATCTCATATATTTGGAATACTATTGATTATATGTTTTATAATTTTTTATAAATGCATTATATTTATTAAATCTATTTCTTACTTATTTATTATCTATTATAAATTAATTTTATGCGTTAAAAATTATGAGCGTGTGTGTACAAGTGCATGCAAGTATGCGCGTGTGCGCGTGTGTGTGTGCGCGCACATCGAGGTTATTATATTTTTAAATTTTATATAAAAAAACTTAATTACTTTGACTATAGCACGAGTAAAAATATCATATAATTCAGACTGGACATTACAATTTCTAATTTTGATAATTTATTTGTATTTTTGAATAATGGAAGATAGATCTTACTTATAATAAATTGATGTGGTATTTTTTCTATCCACGGATCAGGATGGCGATGATGGGCAGAGGATATAGAGAAAGTGGTGCGGTTAGAAGCACTAAGTGATGTAACCACCTCGGAACCTTATACAATGGGTTATTTCCGTAAGAGGAGATAAAAAGTGATCGTTAGTATAGAATACCGAAAACTATCTCGTCCCTTGTGCATATAATGCAGGTTCAAAGGCAATTTACAATAGCTTTACTGACCAATCTAATAGGGTGAACTATGACAAAACATGCGTATTGTTATTCTTATCTTTCTCGTTTTTTTCCAGAATAATTCTAATAATAAATGAAAATACATGAAAGCTATTTTTATTTTATTTCGTACCAAAAATTTTACTGTAAGGTAACTGTATAATAGAATCGCTTACTCGACATATAAGAGAAAAATCCTTAACTCTATGAATAATAAATATATAATAAATACATGTGTCTACGTATAGTGACTGATAAGAACATTTCCTAAGATTATGTGGGAATTTAATTAAATTTTAATGAAACCTAATTAGTTTACAGACTTATAGACTTATACTTTGTATAAAAAATTTACTTTTACGGATAAAATAATTATAATCTAATACCTATAATTCACTTGTAAGATATATGATAATAATTATAATTAGAAATATTTAGAATAATTATAATTAGAAGTTAGACAATAAGATGCGTTATAGTTCAATCAACATATGAAATATTGTATGCATTAAACTAAAGCTTATTATATTCGAAAGTACTAATTATTCAATATTGTGTTATATAAGTAATTTAAAAAACTTAGTTTGCGAGGAGATTTAATTTTACGAACAAGATATAATTTTTTATAAGAAATAGTTGGAAGTGGTAAATAATGCAAGAGAAAGATAAAACTACCTTGAGTTTTCTCAACCTATTTTCAAGTCAGAAGTATATTCTTTATAAAAATAATACGTGTGGTCAGCATTTTTTACGAAGCTATCAGGACTAATCATATATACGTATACGTACCTCTCAAATATTATATGAGGCCTCGTTTAACAAATAGAATAGTAGAACTGAATTGGACAATGATAAACTAAACGAAGAGAAATGCTGTCTTATAGAAATGAAACGTCCTTGTTCTCTCGCGATAAGTTTCAACAGTGTCGGCATTGGCAGCCACTGCACTTGTACTTGTAATCGTAACAGTGGGATCAGTGGTATTAATGGCAAGTGCAAAAAGCGATTTTAAACGATACCGAAAGTCAAGTTGATTCTCTGAAGAAAAAAACACACACACGCACTCAGACAAACAATCAAAGCTACGACAAAAGTCTTGTTAGATGCAAGGAGATTTCGTCTACAGTCGATTCTTGAGTCTCTTGAAATTTTATATGCATTTATATAATTTTATATAATGCCAAAGATGGAGCAGAGATCCACCCACGCGTTCTTTATTGAACTGCGGTCTTGAATGCGTACGTCCGTGTTCGCTCTTATACGTACGCGGTGACAGAGTTAATGACTAAGTGAAGCGTCCGACTACAGCTGATTTACTTCTAAAAGATTTATGATCTAGCTTGACTACTACATTCTAACTTTAGCAGACAAATTTTGATTTTCATCGATATTATCGTGGAAGAGGGCAAGGGAATTGAATTTTTTATCTTCTCCTTTAGATTGTACTCTTGTCTTTCGAAATAAGAGAAGAAGGGTCTAAGGTTTCGCTCAAGCAGTCAAGAGTATTGCAATATAAATAAATAGTTTCGACGTCAAATATATTATTTTGTTAGATCAACTTGTTTATAAGTATGCGTTCTTGTAAACGAAGCCTCCGGTAGCATGAAATTCGAAACGACAGCACGAAGGTGTTACCAAGTAAAAAATAAAAAGGCGAATATAAAAGTGGGATTATATACTGGAGGAGTATTATCGATCCCGGTAAATCGATTATTCTTCACTCAGAAGAAGACACGGCATTAGTTAGTAGATTTTTAGTGGCTAATGCTTTGATTAAAATCTTAATTAATTAGGTTCGAGTATGTGTGAAACTCGGCTGCAGTCTAGCTATTTTTATATATGGCGGTGAGGACTCGACTAACCGCAACATCGCTTCCTCAGAATAGCTGGCTAGGAAAATAAACCGGTGAGCGGTGTGCGGTGTACGGGTGGCAAGTCGTAGTAGCGTGGCTTCGGGAAATATCCGTATAAGCGGCCCCTGCAATGCAGTTATTTCATTGAAATATAGCATAATCTGATAAAGCGCTATTTTTCATTAGATGTATATTAAATTATATGACATCTCCTCTGCATCTGTTAAACGACGCGTTAAGAAAGCTGAATCGACTATTCCCGGTGATTAATAAAAATTATTATACGATTTTCACTCCGTACTTAGCCCTACTACGTCTCATCCGGTTCACATGCACAACACAGCCAAACTCCAACTCGTATTTGTATATAATAGAGCGAGATTTTTTTTTTTTTATTAATTTTCTTTAAATGCATTATTTTCTAATTTACGCTAATGGTCTATATACCCTGTTAAATATATTTTTTTATTATTTTGCCGATCGATATGGCCTATCAGTCACAAAAATTGTACTTGAGCTCCATCTCAATATTCCACGCAAAAAGAGCAAACAGAAATATTTAAATAGAAATATATCTTCTACTATTTTAAGAAATTATTTGTACGTCAGATATTGAAAACAATTGTTCGCTAAAGTGCTTATTAAGTTAATGTGAAATTCATAAAGAAAAATCATTATATCTTCTAAAATTGAAAAATAATATCACTTCGATATTAAATTTCGTATTAAGATTTTTAAAATGAGCTTGCATGTACAAAATTAAATGTATAATATTTATTATACATGTATAATGAAAGTTTAAAATCTTCTTCATTTAATATATTTATAACAAATACGTAAATATTGTGAACTTTACAATAATATCAATAATTTATTATTCTTTAAATTCTTTAAGTTCGTAAGCTCACATGCGTATAAACATATTTATGATACATCGAGTATTTACTGTTATTTAATTAAATAACTGTGCATATAGTCGAAGAATTTAAATTAAATTATTTTAGTAACTATATCGTAATTAAAAAGCAATTTTTTATATAATTTGGTAATAAAATTTTTCGTTACATGTATACGTACATATTATAAAGTATATTTTATCATTGGTTTCCGAATTGTCGAGTACTATATGTAAAATATCGTATTTATTTATTGTTGCAGTTACGTACTTGCTAATCCGACTGATTCTATTTTATTCTTTACTCTCACTTTCTCTGGTTTTGCATCATCATAGCTGAATAAGCGATGAATTCTCCTGCGAGTAGTGACATGGGGAAAAAAGGAGGTAAATCGGGGGAACAGGGGTCGGTCTTTCTAAATTACACAAGTTGGTGAGTCCCTTCTACAACAGCATAATTTCCAAAAGCTATATGTGTTGATCAGACTCTTTTATTCTGAGAGCTGCTAGTGACTTTTGATCACGGCCGTTCTATGTCCATGGAAGTTCTCCCGCTGTCCAATACTACCTACCGTTACTACTCCCATGGGATATTAAATTAAGTGTAATACGGTATGAAATTATTAACTTCATACATCTGTCTTAGATGTGAGTTAGGAGGCGAAACAAGTAAATATAAACGTTTCATCTTACTTATAAATATACAATACTTATATTATTATTATTTGTAATATTAGTATTAGTAGTATTATTTTTAATAACGAGACTTGCGTAGTCGAGAAAAGGCCGTAGTTCTAATGTACTAATTAATAACATATACGAAAAAAAGGATATATGTTTTTCTTCACTAAATAAATAAAGTAAAAGTAAAAGTAAAAGCAAATGCAAGTTATAAACGTACGATCCTTGTCAATTTTTATTTCTAAAACCCGACCCTCTGTAGAAATAAAAATTTTCTCGAATAATAACTTTCTAATATTCCACAATAACATTTTTGTTGAATGCTAATAATGGAAACTAAGTACATCAAATTTGAAAAAAGCATGGTATAAAGTAAATGTACCAAGATTCAGCAATATAAGAAAATTGAATACAAATACATTCTTTTGCCTTTACGATCGTTAACTGGATTATTTAGCGATGCACCCGTAGAATGTCTCTGAATTAAGTTTTGTAAGCAGCGGCATATGCAAACCGTAACCCAATTATGAGATATACTTGTTAAACATTGCGTGTAGATGTGTCTACATGGACACTACGCCTCTATTTTTAAAATTTCAATGCTCCTGTTTAATACTATTGCACATTGGATTGTAATTTAATTATAATTTTTAAGCGAAGCAATTAAAATTAATTTTAAAATCGCGCTTGAAAAAGTAGTTCTTTAAATTCCATATTAAATAAAAATGCCAACTATATCTGTTCAGCTTGATAGCTCAATAGTATGTTAAATCCTTCATTATTTGTCTACATTAATTTCAATTATATTATCGTAGTATTGAAGTAGGTATCATTCATAATTATGAGATTGCATGTGAAAGTATCTCGACGTGTACATATATAATTTATTAGTATATAAATATAATTAGAAAATAATCTAGATATGCTGTGAAGCTGCATACATCATACAACTTTTAATTACGAATTAAGAATGATTTGTCAGTTAGAAGTACGCATGATACCTTATTTAAAGATAAGAGTACTTAATGATTATATGTTAAATTTATATTTTCAATATACCGGATTTATATTAGCAATTAAATTTTATTCACGATTAATTATTAAAAATAATTAAATTAATTCTTGTATTTAAAATTCCCTCTTAAAATTATTTGTAAAATGATAATTTATATATTTTGAATAATAGAAAAGCTTGATTTAAATAATAAATTATTTATTATTTAAAGCGTTATTTGAAAATTTAGTAAGATTAATTTGAACAATTTTGATAAATAAAATTGAAATAAAAATGGAATTGATGATATATTTTATATATCATTATGTTATACATTATTATACTGAAATATTTTAATAATTAAATTTTAAATAAATATAATAAGATATAAAAGTATATATTTTTTTAATTTTTTATTAATAGAAGTATTTATATTACTACTACCTTACTTATACATTACAAATAGTAAACTATATGATAAATATATTACGATACAGCATCACTCTTTCTATTTTAGATTGAAACTTTTTATAATTACTATAGAATTTTTCGAGAAACTTAGTTCTACACTAATTTTACTTATTTTAAATATTTTTATTACGTTTATTTTCATTTTTAAGCTACACTTTAAATTTTTTTCATCTCATTTATTTAGAAGAATAATTTAAACACCACGTAATATAAATGACTTAGATTTTGCATAAGTAGAAAGTAAAAATAGTTTTCAACGCCAGAAAGTTAATAAAAAATAAAATAAAATATAAAATATTTTGAAATAAAATCATAACTTTATTATTGAAGGATGTACAATAAATATCTTCAAGAAATTTTTAATGTTTTTATTGATTCTAAACATTTATAATTAAAGTATTTGAATTAGTTTAATAATTATATTAAACAATCAAGGAAAAATAAATTATTAGAATTATGGAAATGTGTTTTTTGTTTTCCCTGTTTCTTTACACTATGACTAAAATCATAACTGAATATTAACTTTAGTTCTTTATATATATGTATATATATAATAACGTATTATATATGCGGATGAGTTACTGGGGTTAGGAAGATATATCTTATTTCACATCAAGGAGTTGCGACTTAAATATTAAAAATAGTACGTACAGTACTTTTTGTCAAGATTAGAGCTTCGTTGTAGCTCACGGCATAAAAAATAATGCATTTCATTCAAAAAATAAGAATGAGTTGGATTTCGTCTTTATAAAGTGTAAATTACCATATTTTTTGTAATAAAAATTTAGTTATAACTATCTATTATTTTAATACATTTTATATTTTTAAAATTTCATATGTATTTAAATATTGTTTTGAGAATATTACGGTTACAACTAAAGAAAATATTTATAAAAACATTTCTGGCAAGTGAAAAAAATTTATAAATACTTTCCTTATACACTTGTATTTGTGTATGATTTAATAAATAAAATTGATTTAAATATGTATAATTTAATTCTAAAATATATATTTTATAAAATATAGTTTATTAATATAAAAAGACTTGATAAATTTTAAAAGTAAATAAAAATGACAAATTTATTTATAAATTCATAGGAAAAATCATTAATTTTGTAAATTGTTTTATTTAATTTTCGGATTGTAGGATTATTTTCCATTCAAGGTTTTATAAATAATATGACCAAAACCATACTATTAATTGGATGTTATTTAATATGACGTAATCTATGACATAATAGGAGTTAGAGTTTCACTTATATTATGAGAAGAGGAAGACAAGAATATCGGCATCGTCATTTCTACGTTAACTTTTGGGAACAACCGTTGCGAAAATGGAAGATCCTAAATTTGATTCTAATACGAAATATTAATTTACATATTTTTATTTCAATGTTTTATTATTGTACATATACAATGTTAAATTATAGTGTTACGGATGGCGCGGCGACGGGGACCGAACGTGCGAGGCAGATGCCGAAATGAGAGGATAGCTACGCGTAATGTATATACAATGATTGTTTGTAAAAGATATTTACGGGAAAATAACCCGAAAATAAGGAAAAACGTAAGTGCGCGCGAGTGGCGCGGCGACGGAGACCGAACGTGCGAGGCAGATGCCGAAATGAGAGGATAGCTACGCGTAATGTATATACAATGATTGTTTGTAAAAGATATTTACGGGAAAATAACCCGAAAATAAGGAAAAACGTAAGTGCGCGCGAGTGGCGCGGCGACGGAGACCGAACGTGCGAGGCAGATGCCTAAATGAGAGAATTAGCCACGAGTGATAAATGTATTTAGCCGTAAACCAATGTAAAAGGATACCGCCAGCGAAATAAACTAGTAATAAGGACAAGCATGAGTCGCGCAACAATGAGATTCAATATAAGATTAGCTGAACCGAAAATGTACTGAAAATAATTGTAAACTCGTAAGCATAATTTACGACCATGTGTATACGGTTCGGAGAGACAAGCGATACGAGCGTAACTTGCGGAATGTTTTTGAAAACCATAAACAACTGAAAAATCAACAACTATCAGCCGAATGAAGTACGTAAATAAAAGAGTAACAGCCGCAGGGGCTCGAAGCCTGACAGCCGCAGGGGCTCGAAGCCTGACAGCCGCGGGGGCTCGAGGCCTGATAGCCGCAGGGGCTTGAGGCCTGATAGTAGCCGAAAGACGCCCACGCCCGCCCGCTCGGGTTGCCACTCGTAACACGACAGGGAGTCTGTGGCCGAGGAAGGATGTCCTCCGCATGGGGACCGACGACCGCCTTCGGGCCACGTGGAATGGCCCTAAAGTAAAGAATAGGGCGGAGCTGGGCTGCCTATCGACTAGAGTAAGGTATCTAGGCCCGACGTGATGAGCACGGGAAGAGGCCCACTCCCTCAACCCCTCCACTGGAAGTTTGGCCAATTGTGTCGCGCGGCAAATTTCCAGGGGCGGAGAAAGAGGAAATAAAAGGCGGAAAAATGAAGCACACCAGGCTCTTTCCTCCTTGATCGATTTTCATCAGCAAGGAAGTATCGCGAAAATTGTCTCTCGCTACCGTCCAATACCTCTATTGTATAAGTTTAAAGTATTAGAATAAAACAATTAAGAGAAAAAATATTCGCGTGTTTCAAATTATTCATTCACCCTCCCAAACTCCCTGTGAAACGTGAACATATAGGATATTTAATATATATACTTAACACTCCAGTTTACCCAACATTTTTATAATAATTTGTGTCATTAGTATTTAAATAATATTTGTATACTTTCAAGTTATTATGGTAGAAGAATTGTAGTCGAAATTTATGTTTATTATCGATGTACGAAAAATTAATAATTACTTTTTGTTTAATCGATAATATGATATAAAATTAGTCATTATTTTTATTCTCCTTCATAACGGTCACATTTACAATATTTTTCGAATGTACTGCATTGGGAATTCTCTAGAATTAGATTAAATCCTCTCGTTAAAACAAATAACAATGAGTTATTTGTTTTAATGTGCTAATTAAAACACTTGATTGAAGTGTGTAAAGAAAATTAATTTAAATTATATTATTGTTCAAAGTTTTAAATAAAAGTCAGAAATTTTCAATATTAACTTGTTTTCTTTATTTCAGAGAAATATTTTCTGGATTCATTGTACAAATTTTTTTTATTGTTAATATTAAATATATTTCAATACATTGTAATCTTAATCATATTACTTTAATTATTTTAAAAGACTTACTATTCAAATAAATTTTACTCTTCGAATTGATATTCACGAACATTGATATTCGAATTAAAAAAGATTTTTTAATTTTACCTTCATTGATAATATATAAATAAAAATAAAACAGAATATTTTCACAAATTAATTTACCATAAAAAGAGAAAATATAATTCCAATTAATCTTGCTATTTACATAATTTCAAATGAAATTCCAGTTTTCTTTGTTTTGTCAGAAGCTTCATGTCGACTGGCTCAGATAAAAAAATGCTACATTTAAATAATTCTATAACATAAATAAAGTTGTTATAAAATAAAATATTTACTTGTTTTTTTTCTTTTCAATTATAATATATGTTTAAAATAGTATATAATTATAAAGTATTGTTTACTTATTCGTGGATTAAAAGAATTCATCTTTAATTCACAGTAATAGTGTTTTAAGTATTATCTGATTTCCCTCAAATTTCCTTTCAATGAAATTTTTAGTACGTAGTGGCTCGACCAGTGGCTTTAAAATCAGGTTCAAGTAGGGCTTATTTTAGTTAATACAAAATTAATTCAATTAATTAAACTGGAATTTCTTAATGCATGAAATAGATATGAAATTATTATACAACGCTGCTAGTATAACACGGCATTTCTTCATAAAAATACAACACTCATCTATACAAATATTTTTCAATAATAGAATCTTATTTAATAATTTACGATTTTCGCATTTATTCTTACTAAGCAGCATAAAACGGACATGACTCAGATAAATCTACACGTATATTATGAGTGAACGTTAATAGTTAAGTAGAAATACAATCCTAGATAATATTTCACCCGTTGTCATCTATTCCTGCAAGGGGGCGGTACTGTAACTAAATTGTAATTAGTTATATTAATTTTACCTTTAAAAAACAATTTTATATTTGATGCATGCGTATTTGTTATATTTATTATATGTATATTTGTTAGAAGTTCAATTTAAAATTTGAAAAGTAGTGTAATAAAGAAAATCGTGTTATTTAAATATTATGAAAAAGATTAAAAATCTTTTCTGTTTATGGTATTTTACATCACTTTTTGAATTTATATGCAAAGACATTAAATTTATATTGCGTGTTACATAAGTACCAATATAGTAATGTGAATACAAATTCGTAAATATATTTTATAACGTCCTGTGTTAGCAACAGAGAAAAACCAATCGTTTTCAGTTTCTCAAATTTTATATTATACTTATATTCTATTCTATATTTATATATATATATTATCTAATGTTATGAGCAACAGAAATGAAACCATTCTATTGTATAAATTTAAATTTAATTTAAATGAAATTTAAATATTTATAATTATGTAATATTTAATGAATACTAGTTTCGATTTTAAGTTAATTAAGTATAAATTAATAAAAATATTTTATATTTTTTCAAACTATCAACATTATAATATTAAGAAATTTATTCAAGTTTTTATTGCATTTGGAGCATTAAAGGGTACAGGATTAGATCTTTTGCACGTACAAAGTTATCTTAATTTAGAAAAAATTTGATACTAAAAAAAAATAACGAATTGAAATTTATTTTACATAAATTAGAAATGTTCCAATTTGTCTTTTTATGTAATTAACAAACAATCCGATCATATAATAATAATGCTTAGTAATGATGATAATTTACTGAATTTCTGTTCCTATAATTCGAAATCAATTTTCATGTGTATATAAATTATAGAATAAAAATTATTATTTTATAATATTTAAAATATAAACTGAATAGTAAAAATAGCCTAAAAATAAGAGATTTACAACATAGATGATATTATGACTATTTGTTTTTCTATAAATACCATTGGTTTAATAAATTTATTATTTAATGTAAATTAATATTATTAAAATTGCTTATCAATTATTGTAATTCTGGAACAGCAATCTATCTATATATTAAGTGCATTAAAGGACATTTACTATTGAATAATTAAATTTGCTTGATAATGAATTTATTTGGCAGTATTAAATAAGTATAAATGTATGTTTAAATGCATTAACTGAATGTTTATTCCATATTAAATTTAAAATCGAAACAATACTCGGCCATTTGTCCGGCTTTAAAAAAAAGTCATTTTTAAATTTAATTTATATAAAATCGGGCTTGGTTTATAAATATTCACGGCTTCGATGCATGTTTCATGGAGTTTTTATTCTTTCATCACATTTGTCTAAAATGGCTTCACATTGAAGTGCATCGGGGTTCGTATCAGCTTGATCTGAACCGACGTACCGCAACTACTTAATGTTACTTACACAGGTACGTCTAATCTCATAATGCGCACCTTATATGCGGATGAACAAAGGATACATAGGATGTAGGCGCAATGCTAATTAAAGCGATAACTAAGCTCATGAAATATATGTTCATGAAAAACATTTCGCATTTCATAAAAATCCGCCGCATAAATAATTCAAAAAGTTCCATCAAGTGAATAAATAATTAAAGTTATAAATTAATGATTTATCGATCACTGAAATTGAGAAAAATTGAGTCTCATCACTACACCCGATATCAAAGATTAAATTCACTTATTAAAAAAATGAACTAAAAAGGACTACGTAAAATATCGTACGCAATAAAATAAATTAATAATACGTGAATTTATAATAAATAAAGAATGCCTACATTTATGCGCACGTATATTGCTATGTTGTAAAAATTTTAATTAAAAGGATGAAGTATACTAAAAGCTCGTAGAATTTTATAATATAAATGTTATGTTTTAGTTTACAAAGCCAACAATGTATGGGCCCAGAATGGATGGCCCAAATTGTCTACAAAATGGATACATCAATTTCGAGGTATTTAGTAAAGGAACAGGTTAACAGTAAGCTATAGTGGAAGGGAAATATGACTATCTAAATTTGAAGCTTGAAGGCCTTGTCTCCTTGGATTGACATCGACCATCTTCTCTATTCTCGTGGTTAAATATCTATTTATAATTGTAGTAACCAAGAGTAATGGACAGTATTGGTCCGAATAGATAAATTTCAATCTCAAATTTACCAGCTGATTGAACATTTGATTACATTGAAAGAGATGAAAAGCTGTTTTCGTATTGTGCGATTATACTAATTAATATATAATATATATGGAATAATTTTTTAAAGAGTTCCAGTCAAGTAGAATCTTCTTCTTAATAAATAACATTGTTTAAATAAATTTAAACAAGTATTCTTTGTTCGAGTATTTATCATTATCACATTTTCAAAAAGAAGGAAATCACGTTATCTTTAAGACCAATGCAGTGTCAAATATTATTACTACTAATTCATACTACTAATAATTATTTGTAGTAAAGTATCAAATTATATAATTAGACCTTGAATAGGGAGAAGTAATGCGTAAAATGTTCGGTATCGTGATCGGTATTATGAGATAAAGCTCGAAATTGTAAGAATGACGAGTAAGCTGGGAAAGCATCGAGCAAGCTAATGGGTCGGAGTCGCTGATGTAGCATCGACTTTCTCCCTGACTGTCGGAGAGAAGTTCGAGCAAATTCCCAGAGTATCACAAAATATAAGGGATACCCTCGGGCAGTGTCGTCGTAGATTTTAGTGATCTTAGTTTCATATTTAATTACCCCAATAAGATATAGAATAAGATTAAGTAAAAATTTTACTTTTTTAGTTTATCTGCTATAAAATACTCAGATCTTTCTGGATTTTATTTCGATCCGATATAAATTATTAATCAGTGCTAACGTACGTTTTAGAACTAAAAAAATATAATCTTACAACACTCTTCAAATTATTAAAACGATAAACTGTTTAAGCGGTATATTTTTATTTTATTGATGCAATCTATGCTTTATTTTAACTCTAATACTACAAATTTTATATACCTAATAAAAAAATTATATAAAAAGAGCATGAAAATCCTTTTCAAATTAAAAAACTGTTTCCGTAATTGTTTTTATATTTCAATAGGCGCAAATGTGACAATAAGCTTCTTTTGAGATAAAAGCACTAAACCACTAATAGCATGGCTGTCATTTTTAATTTTACAATCTACAATATACGTTTAATACCTCTTACTACTCCTACTTACGTGCACTTCTCATTAGAGTATAAGAAATTGTAAAATGCGTAAAGTGAATCAGAATAATATATAAGATTTTGAAAATTGACTAAATATTCGTGTGACAATTTTGAATTAGAAATCACAAATAAAAATATTATTAAACTAATGTCTGAATTGTTTATATGTAATAATGGAATTTTTAAATTTTTAAAATCATAGATATCGTTCAAAATATTTTTGAAATAATAATATATTTGAAAATATCATGATCTTGATATATATTCAAAGACATTTTAATAACATCCGTAATTGGTTAAAAATTATACAAAACATTTGGTAATAATTTTAAGTCATATATGCAAAATAATTTCAAAGTAATTGCTATAAAATCTTAAAGCTTCGAGGTACTTTCAAACATCCATGTATATAAAACTTAGTATTTAGTATTAATACGTAAATTAATATAATCTACTTTTAATATTTAGAATTCATTGTTATTTAATTTATTTCTTATTAATATTAAAATTGATTATTTAAAATTGTATTAAAATTAAATAATTTATTTATATATAACTAAAAAATATCATCTTCCTACATCAAAAGTGATATTTAAAATGTATAAAACTTTTTTTAATACATTTATTTTAAATTAAAATACTTTTAAAATATATTTACTCTAATTATGAGGTTGAGGTTTTTATTTTATTTATGTTATTTAAACAAAGTCATAAAAATTTCTACTGTAAGAAATAATTTCTTTCAACTTTGTGTATACAAAAATTTAAATGTAAATAAAGTAAAATCGATGCATTACTTACATATTAAAAGAAGAGAATAATATAAATTTCAATTGAAAATCATATTAACTGATGAAAAGCTACGGCAGCAGATAAGAAGTTTTTATTTGTACATTTGCTTTTGTGCATGCATGTGATGGTTTTAATATAAGATTTATAATATTTCATGTACTGGCGCTTCTACATAATTTATATGATACATACAGGAACAACAACCGAAAAATATCTTTTTTGTTATATTATCATGCAATACATGTACAATTATTTACGATAATCTTAAATTGTTACAGCTTACATAAGTACTGCAGTAGAAGTAGAATACTTGAACAACTATCTCTTATCCCAATTTGCATATATACTAATACTACTGATCGCTTCAATTTTACAAATATTCTAAATACTTAGACAAATTTTATTCCTGTTCAGTGCATTTCTTATTCTAACTATCGGTCTATCGGTAATTCAATCAATTCCAATATTCATTAAAGATCTTTCTTGAAAGTTGTATTAATGATCTTTTACATATATCCGTTATTTCTCAATTCCTATTTATTTTCAGTATAATCTTATATAGAATTTATATAAATTCGGATAGCACAATACGGTATAATAAATTTATTTATGTATAAGTATTATATTGTATTTATCAAAAATGACTTTCTTCAACTAATATGTTTTGTCAAATTTGTTATAAAATGAACTTTCTAATCAGTGCTGAAAAATGATTTAATCTATAAAAATAGAATGTTATACTTAAACTTCTTATGTTAAGTATACAGAACTATTTTGTATTCTATACTTATGTATACGAATGTGATTGAATAATTTATTAATGGATAAAGGTATACGTTTTATATTAAGCGACTAATGTATTATAAATTATTCCAAGTAAATATTTATTACTATACGTTTTATAACAAGCGATTTTTTAAAAATTAAAAACAGTAAATAATCTACTTTAAAAGTATAATTATTTCTAATAAATGAAGAAAAAAAAGGTCTCTTATATAATAATAAATAATTTATTTCTATTTTAAAAATCATTTCCAATATAATTCTAAATATTTATAAAATCTTTTATAAACTTTTTTTTTGTAGGTGCAGCTGAATGTTCGAAAACTTGATTAATATAAGTATGTTGTTACTATATCTGGTTATATAAATTTGTAAATATGTATATACAATTTTTATGTTCATTAAGAACTTATTTAGAAAAAATTTATAATTGCCATGTAAATAATTTATTTAATTATTATTTTAATCGAGGTATGTATATTATAAAATTGTAAAAAATTAAAATACTTATATACATAAAAACATTTAAAAAATCATAAACAGATATAATTAATTAATAGTGTATTCCTTATAATGAATTATAATGGATTTATTGATCATAAATGCATTAGATATAAAAAATTTTACTTAAAAATATAATGGAACTATTAATAAATATCATTCAGTTTTTCCAGTAAAATAATTATTTCATTATACTAGTTACATAATTTATGCTAATGAAAAATAATCATTTTAACTATTTAATGCGTTTTGATAAATACAAGCTCACGCGCGTTGCCTATTTGTTTAAGATTACGATGTAGGAATTCATTTATCGTTTCGTAGATTTTTTTTTTTTATAATATGGTTAATTAACGTCGGTTGCGGAATTCAAAAATTTTAAAATAATAATAAAGTAAAATCAATTTAATGTTAAAAATAAAATGTTGAAAAATGAATATAAATGTAAGGTCATAGAATCGCTGAAATACATTTCAATGTATGCTCATTCGCGGTTAAAAGAAAGCTTGTGTGGTGCAACATTCCGGCTGCTGGTCATACCGATAAAGCAATACTGACACTATGCTTGTGCACAAATTGGCCAATTATTACGTTTCATATCAGGAATCGTGTTTTGAATGAAGTGAAAAATGTATGATTCATAAGTGAATAATCAAGGAAATCTATTTTTATTTCTTTTTCTTATTATAACATCGATGTATTAAAAAAAATATGATATTTTCGAAAAAATTAATATGGAACTTCAAAAGTATAATATTCTTTGTATTTTTGATTAGAGAATTAAGATTCCAAATTTATTTATTTCCCTTTTATAAACTAATACCAAAATATATTTAGATAAATGAATGTAAGGGAATATGATACATATATATTTATATAATGTGGGGGTGTATGCATGAGAGAGAAAGAGAGAACTTTTCAATAAGGGTAAGAGAGGGAGAAAAATGTTAAAGTACTTAATACTCTATTGTATTTTATGGATTTTGAGTAACAGTAATTTATATACTAAAAATTCTATGAAAAAAATTATTTTCATTTAAAAATAAGATTTCATTCTCGACTGTATTAGGAAAAACAAAAGGAAACGAGCATAAAGTAGAAAGCCTTTTACTTTATTGAGTTTAAAAGAATTGCGTACACAACTTGTGAATGTAACTTTATTCTGAAGTCCTTATAAAATTCTAAAGTCCTGCTTGTACAATAGAAATATATAAAATAAAATAAAAATTACGCCTCCTTTAATGCTTAGTTATAAAATAATTTTATTTATATAAGATTATTGTAATGGCAGACATATTGTTGAATATACTTTGAGAAAAGTATATTCACATAATAAGGAACTATAAGCATTTTAATTTAAGAAGTAGTACGTAATAAGAAACATAATTTGAGTCGCTTATCTATGTATTTATTATACTAATAAAGAGAATATAAAATTGATTTAATGATATGAATTGAATTCAGCTTATTTAGACTGGTTATCAACCCAAGCCTTTTCAATTTTTAGGTAATTAAACAATATATTAATTTAATACTGATAATTAATTAAATAAATTTAGGAGTAAGTTTTGGAAAAACTGAAGCAATATTCATTCTATTATTCATTTAGTTAAAAAAAAAAAAGGTTTTCGATATTATTACTTTATTAGTTGTGTAAGACGATATCAGAGGTTACAAATGAAAAAATATTCGAATTTGAATTTAAAATAATATGTTTTATTAAAATAACTGTGTGATTTCGGTATGAAATAATATCATTCGAATAAAGTCAAATTGAAAGGAGTAGATTAAACTAATTGTACCAGAAATGCGAATATAAAAACGATTGCACGTATTTACTAGTTATTAATTATTGATAATATTGATACTGCTACATTTAAAATACCGTCATTAGAAAGTAGAAGCAGCTGATGTTGAAATTAAAATTTTGTTGGATTCCAAAATAGTCAAATTTCATAAATGTTTTTTTCTATGTAATGGCTGAAGAAGGAATTCCTATCAAATTGATGGAAAAAATTGTGTATCCACGAAACCATGGGAGGAATTAACACAATGGAGTCTGAAAAAGAATTTACGGAGAGGAAAACTGAGAAAAGCGATTTCATCACTTCAGATAAATACAATATCGATACAATAATAAACTCCGCGATGAATGCAAAAACATATTAGTGATAATATATAAATAAACATTTATAAAATATAAATTTATAATTTTCCTAGACAATTACTTATAATCAAACCATGATACTTATTGCAGATTCGCCACTATTTATTTTTACTTAATTGTTTTATTGTATTTTTTTTATCATTCTTAGTACTTAACATGTTTGGTAAAAAAAATGACATTATAAAGTTAATTTTTGAATAAAAATGTAGAATAATGCATTTCGTCGTTAGTATTTTCTAATCGAAAAATGAATTATTAGTAATTACATCTCATAAAGAAAGACTTGTTTGAAATAAAAATTTTGCTTAATATAATTTATGTAAATATTTATATGCCGCTACTAATTATATAATTTTTGCAAATTATTGTAATAATGGAAGCGTAACTATATATAGAAAATGTATTAAATAACAAGAAAGAGCTAAACTACATAAAGTTCAAAAACTTAACACGACTATACAGTTGCATAAAAATTTTTAATATAGAACCAATTCGTGGATTCAATTGGAATGAATGAAATATTGCTTACTCTTTTATTATAGCTGTTCGGTAATATGGTCACTTATCGCCTAGTGCACTTGGGGAGGGGGGAGGAGGGTCGGAATGAAAACTCTATTACGTAGAGCATTGGTAATAAGGCAACATAAAGTTACAGATCAATTACATAGGAATGAGTAGGAACGTAACAAAAACAAAGGTGTTACTTCTATCAATAAGGAGACTAGGAGTCAAGGCGACAAGGGCGCGAGGGTCAGTCGGGTAGATATCCTCGAGATCGCCGGAACCATCGTCGGCTAGCCTAAATAAGTAAAAAAGGCTTAATAATATTTTTTGAAACTTAGAGTAGCATTTGGAGGTTGCAGCTCACGTAAGAGTATATTTGAAACTTGTAGCGCACTTAGAGGTGCGTTTGGAGTTTGTAGCTCGCTTAGGAAGTGCATTGGTGGTCGTAGCTCACCTAGGAAGAGCATTGGTGTAGCACTTGAGGCTTAAAGTACACAGCTCCTTGAGGGGAGCCCTGCTATCAGCGTACCAAGGTACGCCCATTTGGCATACCTGGGGTTCGCTTACCTACCCTAGTAAGGAGCAAGACCACAGCCCACTCAGACAGATCTCCGCCATGGGTTAAGAATCAGGCCACGACAGTTCATTGTGCTGCGAACAAAACTATTTTAAGGTAAAAGAGCTCTCTATTTGTGCCAAAGGATCCACTCCACGATCGACTGCGTTTATTGTATAAATTAGATTAAGGAAGATAATTATATTTAAAAGGCTTTTTCCTCCTCCCACGGCTGGAGGTTTTTTATACCATTCGTTAGGTAATAAATTATTTTTATATTTTAACTAGGCAAACTGCTGCTTTCTATTTGTACAAATCCTCCCTCTCCCATTTTCCGAACTCATACCTCTACATTAAGTACAATATATGGAATGATAAAATCCAACAATAGCCATTTCAGAAATATCTGTATTCTAAATCTATTTCAATGAAATGGCTATATCCACTTTTAATTAATACTGTTCGAGACCATTCCTCAAACCGTCTCGTTATGAAAAACAAAAGATAAAAAAGGCTATAGGTCTCGGTGTCCACATTGTAAGGGAAATAGAGGCCTAACTGTTCTTTCGGAAAAGACCCCATGGGGAGGAGGGCATGCAAGTACAAAATATGGCCTGAAAAAGAGGAGAGTACTCTTTTGAACGGCATAAAGAGAAGATCGTAGAAATCTTTCGTTCCAGTGTCATCCATATTGTTATAAATAATTCAGTTAATTAGAATAGAATCTATTATATTTAGTTATTTTAGTTAATTAGAATAATATTAGTTTTAATTCGTGTAGTTGTAGATTATAAGAAGAACCACAGAGTGAAGCTCAGTGCGAGTTAAAAGGTGTCGATACTTGCTTGTCCCCTGAGTGGGCAGCTACACACCGACACCGGCGCGTGTGTCAAATTCGACAATTAAATCTGCATTCACGTTGCTAGGTAAAACAAGTAATTTAAGTTACAACTGCTCGTGTGTTTATAATTGTATATTGCGCATAATATTGGCCAATATTAATTTTATGGATTAAAGGTTAAGTGCGCACTAATTGTAAACGGCTATTTCCTCCTTTCCCACGAAGGGAGGTTTCTTCACGCCTAGCACGGCTTTTTCCTCCTTCCATACGGAAGGAGGTTTTTTTATGCCTTTAGGGAACCTTTTACACTAAAGATCAATTTACTACCTTACTTATTGTGCCAATTATTTACCCACCACCTCATCCCTTGCTAAATTATTTATAACAAACAAAACGCTGCAAGAAATATATATTTTTAAAAATAATTTATTCTTTTATTTTGTTTGATTACATATATGATAAATTCCTATTTTTTATTAGAATTCAAAGAGAAAAACTATCTATCGTTTTCACTGGTGATATACAAAATACAAAATAAAATGTACAAAATTTTTATAATATACTGTTCTAATACCTTAATTATCATGTTACGCCGCCACACAAAATACGCACCATGCCGGTATGTACTCTGTCGGCATTGCGACAGCTGATCCTTTTCGATGCATGTTTTGCGAAACTTACGTTATCAAAGAGTCGAATCACACAATACACATGACCCTCTTTAGAGTGACCGGCGTACAATTCCTCCCGAGATAAAAACTTCAAAGAATAATTTGAATAACAATTTCTAGCGCAATAAGATCTGATTATTAAGTAAGAATAACTACATGATTCAAACCTTAGACTAACCGCCGTACACTTCCTTCTGAGATAAAAGGTCCAAAATAAAATAATTGTATGAACGATTTCTAAGGTAATAAGATCTGATTGTTAAGTGAGAATAACTATGGGATTAGAACTAACAATAATATTAGAGAAGGTAAAAGAAAGAGTAGAAAGGGAAATACAAAAATGGCAATGCGATTTACAAATTAGAGATAAGAAAACTGTTATAAATTACTCGCATTACGGCGACCGACAAGCGAGCCTCCTCAAAACATAGAAACAGAGAAGAGAAGAAAGACAAAAATATTTTAAATCATATTTAAATAAAAACTGTAATATTAAGAATAATATTTAATAAAAAGAGTTTTATACGCGTGCGAAAAAAATGCTGAATAAGAATTAAAAAAAGTTTTATACGCTTGCAAAAGAAAAATGCTAATAAGACTGCTGAACAAGAACTAAAAGAAAATTTACAGGCGTACGAAAATATGGTAGAAAGACTGCTGAACACGAATTACTCGATACAAAATGACGCTCTTTTCGATGACTCAACGTGAGAGCAGAGCGTATTCTAACATTACCCGCGACGAAAAACGGAAAACGAAAAACGTTTGGAAAACGAAAAAAGTGCATCTGAAAACTAAAAACCATCAGCTATTGACGAAACAACTCGCTCCTTGGTCCGACGATCTTCCGCACTTTTGTACTTAACACCTCGGAGTCCGGTTTAATTGTACTTGTTCCCTGTTACTATCATTACACAATAAACGATCATTTTTTAAACAGCGAGTGCAGTTGTTTAAATTTTACTTGAAATCCCTTTTCCATTTTGTGCGCCAGCCGCGACGCGTTTCGTGCATCCGGAACGAGAAGAAGGAAGGAAGTCATATAAACTACTCAAATACTTCTTCCCATCATCGAAAGGTGAGTGCATTCAATTTATTCTCATTTCAATTTCCATGCAACTATATCGCAGTAGGCGTTTCGTGGTACTTTGCAATATTGGCTCCAGCCCTAGCTATTAAGAGTAAAATCTTAGGCTAAAAAGGGAGCAAGGTATCTTTTTCTCGGTGAAGAAAGACTGCTTCTTAAACGTTGGATTCACTTTGGCGCGTGAACCGACGTAACAATCACAAGAAAATCATCAAGTTTATTATAATGAATTTCTAATGCTAACTAATTTTTATTTCATTTGCTTTTAAATTTACATATTGTACAAATATATAATTACGTAGCGGGTACAATATTTCATTATATGGTACATTATTATAAATAAAATAATATTAAGAATAATAAAAGGAACCATAGAAATTACATTTTTTAATAAATATCTTTATTGGTTAAATTATTTTAATGTTTGACGTATAATATTATTTTATAATGCCTCTGAACATATGAAGGAATTTATATTTATAAGAAAACATTATTTAAATAAGATTATATGTCATATTTAATTTAAACTATAGAAAACCAAATTATTAATGGCATTGTATTTGTCAAATTAAGTGAAACTTGTGTTTGATTGTTTTTACTTAAACATGTTTACGAATATAATTAAAATTTATTCACATTAAGTAAATTTATTTAGTATAATAAAATTATCATGATTTCAGTATCTTCTTTATCTTCTGTAAAAGCTCTTAAGAGGTAAACAATAAGCCTAGTGAGTTAGATTAAAATGATATATTTTAAGATATGAAGTAGACGGCATTTTTAATAATTTTTCTCTTTTTTTAAGCTTTTATCATATGATCTTACATGATCCTAGTTAATTAATATGCACTTAAAAGGGGTTTTCAAGTAAAACAACTTTTTATATAAACTAAAAGTTTTTTTGTATAAAAATATTGTTAGATATTTAGTGTAAACATTCATTAGAATTCCATGAATATAAATTTCTGTATATATTAATTTTCCACAAATATACGAGATATAGAGAATTATAAGTAGGCATTTTTTAAATTAAGAGCTATTAATACCCCTTAAATATACAATTATAACAATGAAATTTCGTATGGATGTTATCTCGTACCGAAATCGTCAGATAGAACTTTTCATGTTTATAGATCATTTATTAGGAAGAAAATGAACAGAAACAAAACAAATATATAATTGATTTATTTACTGAAATAATATAAATTGAGCAATTCAAATAAAAACTTGACATCGTTAATTAATTTTTACATATCTAAATTTCGCTACCCGTAGAAGATACAAAAATGTCTAAAATTAATTCTTGTACTTGATTTTCTAAAAGATATATTGTATTCTTGCGTTTTTTAAAATAAAATTTACTTAATTTTTTATTTCAATTTTATCCAATAAATATATTTTATTTCCAATGAAATTAAAATTTTGATTTACGATTCCAATAAAATAGAATGGCAATATTATACACGGAAGAAGAATTAAATATCGATTGAAACTGTATTAATTAGCAAGTAGAATCAAGTCGAGGGAAAATTCCCGTGTATTGTTCTTAATATAAATATGAAGTTATTACAAAATATAAGAAATCAGTGATTTCGGTTAAAAGGTTATTCAAAATATATTAATAGTATCAATTTCTCTATTCAAGAATAGCATTGTTTTTTTTTTTTTTTTTTTTTTTTTGGATGACTATACCAATAATGATAACTTGTATGTTTTCGTTTTTACTGCCAAATGAGGTTTATTTTACTATATAAGAGTTTATAGGATGTCCGAAAAGTATTACCTCCCTAGTGTAGTTTCATCTTATCATTAAAAGAGATTGCTCTACTAAGAAACACCTGACGAGGATTTATCAAGGGAGAATCTTGTAGAATTTTTGACGAATCATGGCTTCATTTTTTTCTCTTTTCCCAAGTAAAAAACATCAGATTCGTTATTGATACCCTTAAATGTAAGAGTAATAAATAATAAGTTTTACTGAAATGCACAACGTGTACTTAAATATTTGAATAAAGCGAACCATTAACATAATCATTTATAATTAGTATACTGTTAGCGCAAAAATGAAAAGTAAAAGTAGGTAAGCATATCTTTAATACGTTTAAAATTTATACGTAAGCAAGAGCAATTAGAAAAAGAAGTTTTGTATCTAACAAAGGATTTATATATTGGTCTTTTTCCCTATATTATACTGGATAAATTCTCTTTCATTGTATAGTACGTAAACGTTTAAGAATTTCTTTAGCTTTAAAGTACTACTTTAGAGCTAACTTCAGGCACTTGTTATCTGCACATAGATGCTCTACGGGTTTATACACGCGCGCGCATGAACGCGTGTGAATTTGTGTTTTCGCAGTTCCAACATATATTTTCGAAAAGTCTTCCCAGAAAATATAAACTTTGAAACTCTGAAACTTGCTTACCATATAAACAGTCATTTTAATGATGATCGTACAAACTCACCAAACTATAGCTTTAAAAAAAATGAAAGCTGATTATGAAATTAATTAGTAACGATTATCACAATACTCCACTTAATTCTTTTAAATAATAATAAATATGATAATTATGCAGCAGCTTAAATATATTACAAATTACAAATCATGAACTCAATTAATATATTTGGTTTATGTTCTTAATATTCAAATAAAAGGTACAATAATTATAAATTGTTAGTTAAATACTCATATTTCATTTAAAAATTAGATATTTAATTGTTAAAATACAAATCATGCTATTAGATGATATAATTCTATAGATTTACTATATTAATAAAATAACTGAAATAAAAAATAATATTTATCAAGATAGTAAAATGATCAAAGATACAAATTACTTTTTTATATTTCCATTACTCTGCAAATAAGTAGAAAAATAAAATTCATATCTCTTTTTCTGTTTCTTGCTCTACTTTTTTTTTTTATTATTATTACTTTTTTTAGTAAAAGCTTTTTGATTTTAATTTTATTCATAATACGATTGATACAGCATACTGCTTACATTACTCATTTAAATAAAGTTTTTCATGTTAGAAGTAAGTTTTGTAGATACGATACCTAACAGGTTAAGGGTACTCGCATCATATTCAATGTCGCTATATGACTTTACAATTTATTCGTATTGTTAATGAAGCAACGGTATTTGATATTTATTAATATCAGTAGAATACTTGAATTGTTATTTGTGATCTCGAAGAAGGTATGGATAAAAGAAAACAACAGAAGAACTTGTTTTTATATTTCAGTTTTTTAAAGAATTTATTGTAATTTTCTAACGCGATTGTGAACGTGTTGCAATAATCGTCGAAGAAAAAGGTGCTCCTTGCTCCTCCGCACCTCATTATATATTTTTCCCTCTGCTGGTTTTTCCTGGGCATCCCTCGGGGAGGGTGGTTAGTCATCTGATGGTGGGCCTGACCGGGACCCCCTTCCCTTGACGGTGGGCGTGCTGAAATTCACGAGGACCATGTGGTGACAGTCTCGTCTATCTTTCCAGCGCTGTTTCCTTTTCGCTTTTTTTTCTCTTTACAGGCTATAGTCCCTGCGGCTCATGCTCAACGAGCGTCCTCACCAGGCAATAACGCACATCACCGACTCGTAAATGCGTCAACGCTAGCACTTACATTTTGGTTTTGCTACGCATGAATGGGGTATTGTTTTCGGGGTTCTTTAGTACCCAAGGCATTTAATTTTGCTCTACATACATGTAAGTATATATAGATTTATTACCCCTTACGCCTACGTGAAGATATTGTTGTTCTTAGAGATTATTATGCATTGGACATATTTATGTGTATTTATTCAGCATTGATAACTGATTTCAATCTATATTCTTTATAATAAGAAAAAGTTTTTGCATATAATAAAATAATTCGGTTTTTATTGATACTGATAAATGATTGTTTTACATTGGCTTTATATAATGATAGATATTAGAAATAAAATATTGTGCATATCTATAAATTAAATTGAAAATATATAAGTTTATGAGAAATTAATACATGATAAAAATTAAGAATAATTTATAAAATGGAAATTTAGGTAAAATTATATTGTTAATTTGACTTGTATACTGTTATAAAATAATTATAAAATATTATCATACAACGTGGACACTGGAATGAAACCTCAGGCGAATAAAAATATATTTTTGGCTGTCAATACAAGTAAATACTCATGTTTGGAACAATTAAAACTAATAAGTTCCGCATTAGAGCGGAAATGTAAAGGTCTCTATTATCGGCTGTCAGACATTTACGATGATTAAGGGTATACGTACTATAATGAGTAGACCAGAATATACATGTGATATAACCTAATTATATAATCCATGATGCGTAGAATATGGTTATCTTTCACAATGTTTTTGTTTAAACCAATAGTGCGCATAAACTACACAGACTTTGGTCTAGTAAGTAGTAAAAGAATATTCCAGATATACACGTGTTTGCGCTTCAGAAAGCTACTTTTATAATAGAGGAAATCATATTATAGGATTATTTTCCTGAAGCGTTAATAAATTAAATGTAAAATAATATGATAAATTATTGCATATTTTAAAAGTATTTTATGTTTAATAATGATTTATTATACCAAGTAAAAGAAATAAAATTATTGAAAATGTGTTACATATTTTTGTGCATATATTTACCCTTATACATATTTAATTATGGAATTCAGATATTAATATCTATTTTCAATATTGTATAAATCTTGGCTTTGACGGTAATGTTATGACGGTAATATGATATGCACATTTACGATAAATTATTCTAATAATGTATGGTAACTTAATTTCATTCTGTTTCATTATATCAGAACGTTTTGACGATCTCTTTTTAACACATTGAAAATTCGAAATATTTAATATTAATGAAAGAAAAATTTTTTTCATCAAATACTGTGTATCTAATTTGAAAAAATAATTAATATTAATTCGTAATAATTATAAGATTTTTCTAAATCAAAAATTAGTTTCATAACCTCGAACAAATTTTAGATGATTATGAATAAAATTTGTTCGAAATTTCTATTATTATTAAATATGAAATTGTATAATTATTGTAATTTATTTACTTTTTTTTTACATTCACTTTATGTAAAATAAATTTTTTAAAACATCATATCTTTTAACAATAATTTTCTGACCATAATTTTATTAACAGTGATTTCAATATTCGTTGATTTATTTCATCAATAATTGTAAACAATTATGTACTTGTTTTAATATGCTGAAATTATTTTTTTTACAAATATTATTTTTTAAAATTCCACAGGTTTCGTACATTTATTTGTATGAGAGTGCGTGCGTGCGTGTTGTTTGATTGTTGTGTGAATGTGCGTGGGGAGGGGGAAGGGTACTTATAATTAAGCATCGTATAACGGTGTGGTTAGAATATGTACATATTGAAATTTTTAATTAATATTGGTAGTATTAGTAGGCTAAATGTATCTATTGTATTGTATAGAGCAATGAAAGTAACAGCCATGAGTTTCAGTTTGAATACTTAAAAAAGCAACAAATATTAAAAATATAATTTATTATAAATGAATATAATATATGTAAAAACATTTTAAAATATTTGCACTTCAAATATATAAACGATATAATAAAGACAGTATTTTAAATAATGATTCATTATCGATGTATAAATAATATTTATTTTGGAAGTGATAATAAAAATATATAAGACAATTTTATTAATTGAATCAGATAATTTAATATTTAATTTATTCTTTTAATGTATCATATGAATACTTAAAATACAAAAACAAATAAAATTTTAATAGAATATTCGAGAATAGAAAATTATGATTCTGTTTACTAAGTTTTGAAAATAATTTACGTACAGTACAATGAAATAACTGAAACATTTTAAATATCGCTTTTTGATATTACTAAATTTTCATTTTGATTTATCAATAACCGACTATTTGATAGTATATATATATTATATTATAATCTATATTCTTATTATATATTCACAAAATTTTTCATTTTTCTTTCATATTAAAAATAATTTATTCTTAATGCAGAACTAATTGAATAATCTTCTAATAATCAAATAATAAATTTAACAATATATGTATGATATACATGACTTTTAAACATTGAATTCTTGAACAATTTTTCATTGAAGAACTTGTTTCAAACTTATTTCAAATAATAATTTAATCAAAATAATTATATTTAATCTCGTATAAAAAAGCCTAATATTTATATTTTATATTGTTCATAGCATTATTATCTCAATATTCATTTTTGAAATTTTGAAATATTAAAAAGTTTTCTAAATTCTAAAATCTAACAATATTAAAAAAGTATAAATAATAATTGAATCTCCTGTATTATATATAATTTTATATGGCTTTGATATTAACAATAGTGTAATTTAACAGCGATATATATATTATATAAATAACAAATAATTACAATAAATTACAATATTTATTACATATACAATATATAATATATATTACAATATATAACAAATAATTGTTAAAAAAAAATAAATCGTTCAATTTAAACCCTGGAACATAATCTCTGCAAAATAGTTTAATGTCGAACTTAATAATAAATAAGACAATAATTTTAAAAAATGTATGTAAGTTGACATTCGTCAAAAAATCTTTATTTTACTAAATAAATAAAATATCTCAATTAAATGAAATACAAGAAAATATTGCAATATTGGAGTAATTAAATAAGTAATTAAATTGTAAATATAATATTCAAGTCTACATATTTATACTATAAGTTAATTTTTACAATATAGATTATAAATAACTGATAAAATAAAAACAATAAATATTATTAATAACGTTCTTCGATGAATTAACTATTTTGTACTAATTATTAAATTTATATAACTTAATTGAACAATAGTTTTTAGATGCAATTTTTCAACATAGCTAATGTGCGAATGACTATATTCTCTTATGATATATTTTTTTAATGGGAAGCTATAATATCGAGATCGCATAGGTATTGATCTAAGGGCAATTGTTCATTAGCTATATAGATATACGTTAGAAATGTAATTTTTTCTTCGAATTTACTGCTTTTTCTTTATTGGTATCTATAATAAAGAAAATTATCAATACATTATTCTATAAAAAATTATGAATTTATTACAGCTAGTACTTTCATATAATGATCAACTTACTGCTAGTACTTCCGAACTTTTCTGCGCACGTTCTCTTACAAAATGGTTTTTGAAATTCGGACAGACCTATTTATAAAAAAAAGTATGTAAATTTTTAGTATTGAATACTAAAATTTCATGATTATTAACTATTATGACTGAACTTTGTATGAATTTATATTTATGTAAACATACATAAAAATAAATCATATTTATTTTTAATTTAAATTTAATTTTTTTAAATATTTAACTATATTTAAAGTAAATCTTTAAAGTTTATCATATACTCAGATCGTAGACTGAAGATTTTTACAAAATTTCATCTTATATTCCTTGGTCTTTATTCAGCTAAGCATTGTGTAATTGGAAATTTAAATTAGAATAATTTTGGAATTGCATCATTTTTTAATAATAATTAAGCTTAATGAAGATAATGAAGTTTAAATGTAAATTAAAAATGATAACTTATTTATAAAGATTAACTGTTTGCGTTCGTATTTGTAAATTCAAGAAAAAAGATTAATATATATTATAAATCTATGTCAATTATTTGGTATTTTACTAGTTTGTGTGTGTGTGCATACGCATTAAAAATAAATTAATATTGTTCTTACTTTCACATTTCTTCAAGCATTGTAAATTTGTTTTTATATCTGAAGCTGCAATAAAGATGAAAATTTAAATAGCCACATGTATGTATAAAGGATATTATAAATTTGTATATGAAAAATTTTTTTATATCAACTTAAATAAAACTTACTAATGACATATTTATGAATACAGAACATTCTACAGTTTTCCCGATGTAGAGAAGGTAATGCTGTAACATAGAATTAAATTGTTACAAAATATAAAATATAATTTAAAGGGTTACGTAGATTATAACAGTAATTTTTTAAATTTACAATTTTCAGACTAACTTATATTTGGGTTCTTGTATTTTCATCTCATTGTAATATCTTTGTATTATTTAACTAAAATTTATAAAGTTTAGATGTTATTTGGGAAAAAGAACTCCGATACATTTTAAAAAAAAAATAATATTATTCGTTTCCGTTTTACAATATTTTTTTAGAAATCGAAATCTACAAGAACATAGGGTATTTTCAATAAATTATATTTTTTTATTTCATAAAAATACGATTATTTCAGGAATTATAATAAATGAATATTTTCTTAACACAAGATTTTTATAGTTTTGAACATTTTTCATTCAATTTATAAATCCTGAAACGTTCACCCTTAGAGATTCAAAAGATTCAACTTAATCGATCCGCTCCGAGAATAATTAAATGTTTGGTAACAATTATCTCTATTCAGAATAAATACATTTTTACAGATTGTACCCTGATAAATATGAATTTTAAAACCATGCGTTAATTTATTCAATCACTTTCAATGAATACTAATATTTTTTTGCTTTTATCTTAATAACCCACCTTTAACGTAATACTATGCTAAAATAACAATTATTTTCACTGAAATTTCTAAATAATTTAATGAATACTGACATATCCTATTGTAATCAACTATAAATATATGTTGAATGAAAATAAAATATTATTATATCTAATTATCTGCATATATATTTATTTAGAGTATGTACTTGGGTTAGGATCGAACATTTCAAAGAAGAATATTTGATTAGAGAGAAGATTTTGATGGTTATATTAGGAATTAATAAATTTTAAGACAAAAATTTATTTATTTACATCGATAATTTTAATTTATAATGAAAATCATTGTAATAGAATAAATATTGTCAAGTATCTATGAGTTTTTAAAAATTCTTAATGCCCTATTATACCAATTTTTGTAATGCATCAAAAAATAAGTTGAATTTTATTTTTATTTAATTTTAATCTTTTTTTCTAATAGTCAAATTAATAAAACGCATATCTTACTATCGCAGCCATGAAAACAGTCATTCACTACGTCGCCGCTCACTACAATAGCAGAAAATATTACTAATAATGCAATAATGAATAATTTCATTATTTTAAATTATATTGATAATCAATGTACAAAAAAAAGAAAAAAATTAAATCAAAATCACTGAAAACGTAGTAAACTGGTTGATTATCGTGCATGAAATCGTTATTTATAGTACAGTAGTATTTTTTTTTTATTAATAATAGAGATATATATGTTTGCATTTATTTATTGAATCACATTAACTTCTGAAATATATTTTTGAATAATTGTTCACAAAAACATGCATATACACAGCCAGAAAGCCAAGTAGACAGACAGACATATATATATATAGTATATATATATAGTATAGTCTGCTTATATGTAATTACAAATAAGAATTACATATTATATATATATTTTTCATCATTCATCGTGTGTATACAATTCTTCTCTCAAGTCACTTTATTTGTCAAATATCAATATTTTTCTTAATTTTCCGTCGAAAATTTTAAGCAGATATATAAAATTGAATACATAATGAGCGAATTATCTATATTTTGGAAAGATATATCGTATCATAAAATAAATCAATATTAAATTATTATTTTTTGTGAAAGAAATAAAGAAAAAATGTAATTAAAGGTTGTAAACTTGATATACTTTTCCAGAGTATATCAAGTCATAATCATTAATCTATAAAATGTGTAAATATTTTACTTGACTTAATTTGTAACGTAAAAATGATGTAAATGCATTGGTATCGATGACGCTTTAAACTTTGAATAAATATGTTCTAGGAATTCAATTAAATTCTAAATCTATTTTAATTTTAATAATTTCATAATAATACAACACATTATAAAGATATATATTTATTGAAATTCGATGATTTAACAAATTTAACAAATAAATATATTTTGTTCAACAGATTTAAATAAAAAAGATAATAAGCAAAAAATATTATCCGAATCATATCTGAACATATTGGAGTTGATTAATTAATTAACAAATAATTTTTGTTATTGATATAATTATTAAAGACCTTGCGAAAATCTATTAACTGATGTACGGAGCTGAGATGGCAGGCTCCGAAATAAAAAAATGCTTTATCATGAAGAGTTTAAGTTTCGGAATATTACTTGTAATACCAAAAATATACAGGAAACCTCGAATTAATAATTTTTCTGGCGAATTAGTGGGTCTTCTTGATTGACGTAGCCTACAATTCTTTTTATCGACGTTCCAATGAATCTTGAATTTCGCTACATTGATGCACATTGACGTGATTTAACTTTATTCGAACTCGTAATATATTTTTTGATGGCTTGGACATAATCCATTCCTTAATATGCCGATAGGATTAGCCTAAGTTCTTCGAACTATCTAGGCTAGAATCGACTTCAGCGGATTAAACGTTACAGCGATTATTCCAATGAATTCGTGGATACGTGAGTTCGCAGTATTCATCATCAAAAGATTAAATAATTAATCCTTCCGGAATTACAAAATTAAAACTACTAATACCCCTAAAAAGGTAACTTAAATATAATATCTGAAATCTAGATTTAGATACCGCGTTATCTGTCCTGCTCTATCCTCTTTGGCAAGCTTATTCGCTCGTATTCATTGATTATATCGTTCTTTCCTATACGAAAAATTCACTGCCAGAGAAATATATGCTCAGCTCGTTTTCGTCCAGAAATCAGTAGCTCTCGAGCCATGCCCCGTCTGTCGCTTATTACATCACTTTATTTGGTCGCGTATCTGCGAATGCAGACCTTACCTCTTTTCTACGTTTTAAGCTATTTTGCCACGTGGGCGCTATACCATTCCTCGCTCTTACACAGACTTTGCCTTTATCTACCAGTTCGAGGTTTATTATTAATTTTAATAAGAATTTTTTTTTAATTTCTAATTATAAATCAAATAAAGCTAATTTTAAACTGATATTTACCGATCATAAATTACTTTGCTTTTACAAAATCACATTGTATTATACTTTTGTAAGAATTTAGTTAAATTAAGAAAAAAAAAAAAACTGTCTCAATGCTTGTTGAGATTAACCGATAAAATTGTTCATAAATTTTGTTCGTTGAGATTTTAAGTTATTTAAATATACGGAGAGCCTGAAGAAATGGATTTTTATAAAGGTATATTGTTATTCAAGAAATACATAAATAAACAGAAACTAACACTAACTATAACTTCTGTTTGTAAATACCATTTCATTGTTGCTAGACATTGTAAAAAAAAAAAAATAATAGTACAGTCCTTAAATTGACGATATTTAAATATTTGCGAATGTTAAATAATTTTTGTATTACGAACTTTATTCTGCTTTCTTAATTTGAAAAATATACAATAACGTTAATTCCAGATGACTTATGCAAATTGAAAGTTTTCTGACTGACTAGGAAGTACTATTCGGAATTAATATTCTCCTTCACTGACTTCTAAAATATTGATTGATTTCCAAATAATACTCCTTCACCATGATCATATTTAATATAATCATATTACACTTTAATAATCAACTTTAATATTTAAATTTGTCTAATTTAATCTATTAATAGAATATGATATTACAATTTTAAATATAAAGTAAGTCTAGAATTCATAAATATTTAATTTTTATTTATTCTGCATATATATATATATATACATACATACATACATTTAATTTACAAAAGGCCATAATAATATTAATAGTCAATTACAATAGTTAATTAATAATATTTTTAATAATTTGATTTTAGATATTTATGTTTTTTAAAAAATATGCTGAATCCATGTTAAAAAAAAAATTACAAACAATTTTTCTGAATATAATTATTGTATTGTAAAAAAATAACCTAAATAAAGCAAAATATTTTATTTTTACGTAAAATTAGAATCAGATAATTAGATAATTATTCGAATCATTTTAGAAAATGAGACGAGATAAATATAATTAAAAGCGTTTATTATTGAAATTCGTATGGACTTTTCATTTACTAGTATTCACAGTTGTGTTATTCTTGTTTCGCCATTTTACAATTTGACTACCCTTATATCTCTAACACCACTATAATATGTTTTTAAATTAGCCAAGATAGTAAATATCATAATAGTTAATATCATTAAAGTAAATATCATTATAGATATAAAAGAACTTTCATA
Organism: Ceratosolen fusciceps; assembly: GCA_018883505.1. Lineage (NCBI taxonomy): Eukaryota > Metazoa > Arthropoda > Insecta > Hymenoptera > Agaonidae > Ceratosolen > Ceratosolen fusciceps. The sequence goes on from RCIC01000029.1 coordinate 895,604, forward strand.
GACATGACTTTAGTCTAGTATTTATTTTTTAGTTGCAAGAATGGTAAAAAGTATTATTTACATAAATATAATATACAAGAATTTTAATTTCTACACTTTTTGTTTGTCAGCTACTATTCATCAAGTACTATTACTTCTGCGTCCTGCAAGGTAAAGATTACATTTTAATTACATTTTAACAATAATTCGTAAAACATAAAAGAATGGAATACTATTATTCAATTCTATTGATACAGTACCTGGCTTGTTCCAGCTTCTTTTTGGTTTGTGCCTTTGCTTTTCTTTTTGCCTTTGTTCTTAAATAAATCATCGCATGCTAATTTGCAATAATAGTGGTATATTTTTGGAAGACCTAATTTGGTACAATTATAATATTTTTGTAGAAGACAGTTTTAAAAATAGAAATTTATATATTTTACGCTTATATTTATAAATAATTAATCTAAAGTTTTGTAAGTTTAAATGAACATAATTTATTGTAACAAATGACTTCATAAACTTAATATAAATAAGCTTATCTGTACTTCTTGTAAGACTAAAAAATTTTGTGTTTACAGTTACTTAATTCAATTATTATAAGAAATCGATTCGATTAATATAAAATCTATAAATTTTTAGGACTTAAACTAATTTTTATGTAAACAATTTGCAAAACACTCATGAGCTAATATTATTTCAATAGTTTTGAAGCTTAATACGAATGAGTGAAAATAATATAATAAATTAAATTATATTTTCAAATTTAAACAATGTACCACATACTGTGAATTTCGGACAGAACAATAGATATATTTAATATTTACATTATCCTTACCTATAGATATCCACAACTGTGGTTCATTCAATTGTGGCTATTTATTTATTGTTTCAAATTATATTTATTGAATATAAGATTTTAATTTCATAATTACAATTTATTTAAATTTTTCACGATTACATACTATTAAAATTAAGCCCCTTATGAAGTTATTCTAAATTATAATTCATTGATTAATATTAATACGTTAATATTGATTATAAATCAAATATTCAAAGTCCTTTAATTCAAAAATAAATAAATTTATTGTTTTTGTATAACTTACAAAACCCTAAAAATTAATGATGATTTTAATATGATTATAATATTAAATTATTTCTAACGAATGTTTTATACAAATCTTACATTCACATGTATTGTAGCAAGATGCTTTCGTATGCAGTGGGAAAACACCTACGTGAAAATGAGTTATTAATTATTATTTAATAATTTGAGAAAATAATTTAATAATTTGTGAAAATGAGTTATTAATTATTATTTAATAATTTGATTGTATTATATTTAAAATATTTTATAGAATATGAATGACTATAGTACTTACGGAAAGGAAACTCAACGATGCATTTTTTTTTGCAGTCTTCTCGGGCTATAGTTGGAAAGGCTGTATTCACATAAATAATAATATAAACCATACTGACTCATATGTACATAATTAAAAATTATTTTGATCATTTAAGTAAAGCAAATTAAAGCGTAATATAAATAGCCAGGAAATTTAAAACAATTAATCAATAAATAAAATATTCTCAGTGAAAATCATGTCATCATCAGTGATGTGAATTCAGCTGTAAAGTCATTTAAATTTCAAGATTAAACGATATATAAAAGAAAGAATAGTTAGGACTAATAAATAAAGCTAGCTAGAAAGTACATAATCTAAGCAATCAAGATATATAAAACGATTATAAATACATAACTGAATCTATCTGATAATGAAAAGTCAAGAATGTCATAGATTATTATTAATTTTAGTAAAAATATCTATCGTCTTTATTTCAATATTTGTTTGGTCGTAATATTCAAAAAATATATTATATATAAAAATTGTTTATATAATCCTTTCAAAAATGAATGAATGATTATTCATTCAAATAATATGAATCATTTTTAGTAAAAACAAAATTTTTTCACATCAATATTTTTATTTATAATAAAAAAATATTACTTTATTGAATCCTACATACAAATATAAAATTTTGCGATTATACCTATTTATACAAAATAAAAGTTTGAAAACGATTATAATAATTATAACTATGTTATAATTATTATATAAATAACTTTCAAGAGAAATAACGTGTTTATATTATCTTAATTAAAAAATTGTATAGTGTTAATGTAAACTTTTATAGTAATTTATTTTATTCAAATTTTATTTTAATATATGTACTAGAGAATATATTTATAAACATTAACTTTAATAAATTTTGATAATTAATAAGCGATTAGTTTATAATGGATTGTTATTCGATTTTTTATTGTTATTGTTATTAATATATAATTTTCTAGACTATAATATAGTAAACTAAAATAATACATCACTAGATAATAATCAATTATTATTAATCGATTATTAATCATTATTATTAATCAGTAAGATAGTTAATAAATAGATATCTTACTATCACAATTGGTAAAACAATCTCGTAACGATGCATTCACAATTAATATACAATTCACAATGAATAAGATGAATATAGTTAACTTCATTTTTACAATGTAATTTAAGTATTCTGTTTAATATTAAACTTGAATTGTTATAAAGATTTGATCGACATTCCTTATTTATAGTAAAATATCTGATCCACATATTGAAAAATAAAATATTTAAATGAATCAATAAGTAAATATGATTAGTAAATATCCAAACATGCTTATGTATATTTTCAGTGAAATAAGTTTCGTATAAAAGTTCAAAAAAATAAATTTTATTATTCAAATGTAAAGCAAATATATACGAATACACAAATTAACTTTTTTACGATGTTTGGATCTTATTAGCATTATTGCCGTAATGTATAGATTAAATAATATTTGAATCTTCTTGATATATTTGGCTTATCATATATTAACATCTTTAATTTCATATTATAGTACTTAATAACTTTTTAAATGGTAAGTTGAACTGAAATTTGTTATAAACAATTTTTTATATTAATTGATGTATTCTTTAACTAATCTTTTTATTTTATTATCAACATCACAAATTATTAAATATATGTTATATTTCGATATAAAAATCCTCCTACGTTTCATATTGATTTTCTTTCAGTACAACAGAATTTGATATCATTTCTGATCCGTCCCTCTCTAAGACGCATATTTATTTTAATAAATCTGAATTATAATACATTGAAAGTAATTTACAAAATATCTAATATATATAAATATTTACTTTAATTAACTTAAACAATTTCTAATTTATATTCAATCATATGACACTAACGTAATTTACAGAATCATAAAGTATGATTGTAATAAGCATGTCTTTCACATCTTAATAGGACATCAAGAAATGAATATAATTCTCTTATATAATTAATTGTGATAATTATAATTAAAAAATATAAATGACATTTGTATAAATTCAAAATACTAAATTCATATTAATTGGTTTATAAATTTATAAAATTTTGCATTTAAAAACACTTTGGTGAATAATTATTGGTTTCGGATCACTGTACTGTATTTTATTTAGCTACTAATTTACCTTAGGGAACACAATTAATATTATTACAAAGGAAATTTATAAGAAAAAAAATGCTTTCTTTTCTCAATGTCGAATATACAGTAAACATATTAAAATCCAGTTTATCATATCAATAGTTAATTATAATGAAAATCGATTATTACTATTATAAATATAAATAGTAATAAAAAGGAAGAGGTTATTTGCATAATGAAAGCATTTAAGCACATAAAAAAAGTAATTATTTTTATTTTATTTCGAGGTAAAAAACGCATTATAACGTAATGCATTCAAAAATAAAATACATAACCAGGTAATGCAAAAGTGAATCCATGATAAGAAATTAAGGTAACAATTAATATAATTTATAATACATGCTTTTAAATATCTGCTATTTCTTTTAATGGGTTTCGGATTATGCTTAGGTATTAGAAGTCATCAACCTACATTAATTCTATTACAGATTTAAAGTTGCTATTGTCAAAATCTGACAGATTTTGTATGGGTTAAATAAAGTTGGATACAGGTGCCTATCGTTATAATCGTAAATAATTTATAAAATAGATTTTTCCAATAATCACAACTACTTTTGCAAACAAATGTATAGATAATTATTTATTATAAAGAAATTTCTAACGAATAGAAAGTGACGCGATAATGAATCGGAAATCATGGACAGTGAGAATAATAAAAAAATTGTATATACGATCCTTACGATGCTTGGAAACATCAATTATTGGTAGTCGGCTGAAAGACAATGGACCAAAAATAATCATTGACATGTTTAGGCGAAAAGCCTCTCCTACAGAAGTTCCAAGTTCTTCCCCCTTGGGTTTTGACGAGCACTCTCTCTCTCTCTCTCTCTCTCTCTCTCTCTCTCTCTCTCTCTCTCTCTCTCCCTCGCACTTACCCAAAGATCGGTCAAGCCACGACGCACCTCTCGTTGGCTAAACCTTACACCACGCGCGTATTATCACTTGGACTTTAAAACGAGCCCCCTTTTTTAATTGCCAAGGACCTTTAATTCGCGCCATTTTAAACTAGCGACTCTTGTAATGTCACATAAGCCACACACTCTTACTCGCAGGATGCGGCGATATCTTAATTGAATCAAGAAATCGTCGCTTCCAGCAAGAAGATAAATGTGCCTTCTCAAACGAGACTAACACATCCTTATTTCAATTTTCCTTAGGGGACCTCCCGTTTAGGTTCCCCATACCTAAACATTTTTGTGGGGCCAGCCCCACTCGGGGGCAGGGTTTTACCATTACTTATTTTACCAATACAACGCGTATGACTCGAACAATTAAGTTTTAAAATAGATTTAGCAAAATTTAGCAAAATATATATTAAATTAAACACATGTCTTATAAAAAATATTTATTTTCATCGTTTGGTAAATATTGAAATAATTTAAGTAATTTAGTAATATAATTAAAAGATATTTTTCCAAATATTTAATTACATACAAATATTTAAGGAACTGTAACATTTTACGCCATTAATTATGAAACAAAATATATTTAAAAATAAATTTTAAAAATAAATTTTAATATTCAAAATTCAATATAAAATAAATTTTTCAAAATAAATTTTAAAATTCAATAATTATGGAACATGTTTTATCAGATTATATAAAATACATATTTATTATAAAAAATGAAATTAGAACCTCTGGTCAATCATATACTTCCAACGTTTTATGACACATTAAAAATTATTTTATTCATCATGACATGATAGAAGAATCTAATTGACAGTACAATTGTAAATTCTAACTATTCCGTAATATTTTTAATTACAGGTAAAAAATATATTGCTTAAAAATAAATTTATTTTAAATTGAAAAAAAATATCTTTTATTGTCTAAATATTTAATTCAAATTATAAGATTATTTTTATGGTAAATGCAATCAATGATACTATTTTATTATTCCACGACACATATTTTCAAAATTTATATTTCTTATGAAACGTAGCATATAATATTTTTATTATTTAACTTAATGAAAATAATATCCTAAAATTAATTAGGAAAGAATGACAGTGCATGAATTGAATATATTATTTGTTGTAGACTTTAATAATCTAAATTATAATATATTATTTGTGGTCCTATAACAGAAGTTTCATTATTGAAATTATTGGATCATTATTCGTACCGAAAATATTTCGTTTAATTAATATATCTGTGTATATAGAATTCTATATGTCAATGCACTGAAATTGGATCTAAAATTACATCAGATCGTTTGATAATCTAAAAATATTTTACACCACTAATCGAAAACTTATTAGTTAAACATGTTTGATAAACAATCCTGTTGATAAAGAAATAATTGTATAGTTAATAAGCATTCATAAAATCGATAAAAATAAATTGTATATTTACATATAAAATAAAGATAACAGAGAAGATTAATTAGGAAATGGATATTTCATAGGTTTGACATGAATAATTTCTTAATTGATCAATATAGCTGCTCTAGGCTGATTTAATTTTGTTTTATAAATACATAAATAACTTTATGAAATAAAAACAAATAAACTTTTTTGAAATAAAACAATTCATAAATATTTATTTACATTAATGTAAATTTTCCAGAATACAATTAATTTGAATCCATTTTAAATTATTCTCAGCTTTGACGATTAAGTTTAATCTGATTTTATCAAATTAACATAATTAAGTATATACAATATATGTCTGTTGCGATAAGTACTAATTTTTGTATGCTAATGATGAAATAAAATTTAATAATGATTAAGAATTTATGTGTATTGCATTATGTCAAGTAAATAAATTTGAAGAATATTACAATTTATGGAGATACTTCATTTTCAATTACAGATCAATTGTCAATCTACACTTCAAGGTAAGTAGTAATAATTTGTTTAATAAAAATTGTTTATTAATTGTTAAAAAAATTTTAACAAATATTGAAGTAATAACTCTTAGGGTTTTCAGGTTGTGAGTGAGCGCGGAACGGAATGGAACCAAGGAGAAATAAATCGAACGCGATTTTAGAATATAGTAACGTTTATTGTCTCCTTTGGTGTTTCAGAGGGTTGGTCACCGACTGACTCGATCCGCCGGCACATCATCTCGGAGGCGACTCTTGCCTCCCACGCATTGGCCCGAGGTGGGGACGAGGCTATTGGGTCAGTCAATCCCCTAACGGTATGCGTCAGGGGACTTACCGCATCACAATGCAATATTACAATTACATAGCTTAGGGCTAAGTGCGCGGCGCAGGTATGCCCATGTCCGTGCACGTCGTTCCGCTTTAGATGCATTGCGAGCTCTGCGGTGCAGGTAGACGAATTCGGTGCGGGTCTACCGGGAACGTTTTATTTCCCGTAGACGTCCGCCACAAACTTATGTAAAGAAGCTTATTATTCATAATTAAGATAATTGCTTAAGATAATTTTCAAAATTAACAACGTGAAAAATTCAAATAAGCTATACTTAGAGGTAAAAAAAAATATTTGTATGATATATTTATTGTCACGACCAAATTCTAAACAATTTCAGAGCATTGAAGCCCCAATGATCTTGAATTAATGCAATTATTTCTCCAGTTTCACGCGACGAACGGTGCCGAAGAATACGTTATTATTATTATTATTATTATTATTATTTCTTTATTCGACAATTGAAGCGCGTATCGAAAACGCGAGAACGAGGAATTTAATAAGATATTTAGTTAAAAATTAAAGTTATAACATATATTGAAAATATTTTACAATAATGTTTGTGAAATACAAAATAATAATAGAAACTAAGATATTAAATATTTTTAGAAATTAATGTGTAATTCATACGTCAGTAACGCTATGTGTAATATATTTACGTATATATATAATATGTCGTATGAATGAAAAGCTTAAATGACTAATCAATGACCTTTAAAATTATATGACGAACTCGAGTTCTATATTCAATTTATGTTTTTAATACGAGGTTACGTATATCGTAATTTTTGGTAATATGATACAATACTTTAATCAAATATTATTCGGCTTATAATTGAAAAAATAAAAGACGGTTAGTCAATTCAGTATCTGTATATGCAATACTTAGTAGGAATTACATGTCTTGTATGTTAAAGCGCGAAATGCCCTCTTTAAACCTCATGGTCAAGGCGCCATTTTTTCGTACTTCTTCAAATTTAAAAACCTGCACTACAACAGTCAAATCATGCACATGCTACTTCACCTATTGTCCTTTATGTCGGTAATTAGCCGCCAATACATGGCGATTGGTATGCCATCTAATTGCCTAATTACTAGCCAAGACAAAAAAGGCTAGTCAGTACACTCCGCTCCTTCATCAAGAATAGCGCGAAAAACCACCCAAGTCCAACGACACGTGTTCAATAAATCCAGTGTAACTCATAATTCGCAATAAAATACGCTATCACCACCAATCAGAGTTTCTTCGTTTGTGATTTTATCGGAAAAACATTCATTTAACAATGATCAAGGCTTGCTAACGCAACCCTGGTAATCATGTCTAGTGTTATCGCCAGGTGCGCCTCAAAATTGTAGATATCTCATTAATACAGTTTTTTGAGTAAATAGTTTATAAATATTTGTAAAATTTTTAGATATTAATTATACTGCTATATTCAAAAGAAAATTGAAAATAAATAAATTAAATTTTATCATCAAGATTGTTTTTATTATAATTATCAGTGACTAATACATGAGGCTTACTTTTAAAGGCTTCAATTTATATTAATTAATACTTCATAAATCCGTTATTGATATATAAAAGAAAGTAAAGAAGCTCCTTTTCTGCAAATAAAACCTAAACATTAACATTGTAATAATGTTATTTTAAAATGACAATAAATGGATCAAATTTTTTAATTTTTGTCCATTTGTAATAAATAAAAATTAACTGTATTATTTATGTTTATAATTGAGAACAAGTATTTCATTTATAAGTCAGCCAATGAAATCAATGAATTTTCGAATTTTTGCACATACAAGAAATATTTGTGGCTACTAAGTCATCTTATGTTAATTGCAATTTTAAAGACAATACATCAGTATTTTTATATCTTTCATGGTGACTGTTGCAGTAAACTTGGGTTATTTTATAGTTTCTTATATTGTAATTAAAATTAAATCAGTTCTAATTATTAAGTTATTGCCTTATTTATTAATTATAGTTTGTTATTTTAATTATGATATCTATAGAATGAAAGATACAAAACAATGTTTATGAATTTTTGCGATTCTTTAAAAACTTTTTAGTTTTATTTGTGTAAAAGCAAAAGTATTAAAATTTATAAAATTGAAATTATTGATATCCAATATTGTTCATAAACGTAATTCACGTATAAATTTTGTTAATTAAATCAAAAATGAATTTTTGGTTATTGTCTAAAAGGTATTCTTTTTTTCTTTTTCTATTTCTGTTGTCAATTCTATCAAAATTTTATTTTATTTTCAATATATTTAGCAAAAAATGCATTTATAAATAATAATACATTTATCTAGATACAATTCAAATGTTATTTTATTTGTGTATAGATACATTTTTTAATTATTTATATATATTTCGCAATCATTTATTCTTCTAGACCAAAAACAGCATATTTAATATTAATATTCAATAACATAAATCAGATTTGATTCTTTAATGTAAGAGGAATCCTGTAATAAAAGATTGTTTAGGATTTTTATTATATTCGACAAGAATATGTTGTAAAAATAATTACAATTTTTATTACCTTCATATATCAAATATTGTTCATTTACGGGTATTTTCGATCACATGCCTTCTTACATTGTCTTCTATATGTACTGGCTAAGTCTAATTATAAGAAAATATATATTATTATATATAAACAAAAATATATTTGCGCGCATGTGTGCGTCTGTAATTATGTAAGATTGTTTATTAATACTTTTCGTTTTCAAAATAATTAATTGAATACATCTTACATTTATTTATATTATTAAATGTGACAAATATTGTTTTCATTATTAAAACAATGTAACAGGACTTTTGTAGAAACGAATTCGAAGATAATTTATTTTAATAATTACAGAAATACATTCGGTAAACAAAATTTCTAATTACTCTCAATTTTTAAGACATTAATGCTGAATTACTGTTAAAATGATCACGGAAACCATGCAAAGTGGTTATAACAAATTTTATAACTGAATAAAGAAACTACTTACTTTTGCATACATTGTGACATTTCTGTTTTGTTGATACATCTGCAGAAGCTATACAAAATAAATAAATTATTGTTATTTAAAAAAAAAAACATTTTTAATCTATTAACAAAGGATAATATAATTTTAGGAAAATTACTTACGAAAAACATGCGTTTCAATACAGTTAATTACACAGTTTTCTTTTTGTACATTTTTGTAAGCTACAATGAAATAACAGATGTAAGTAAAAATATTTTAATAGAACTTGTAAGTCATTAATAAGTAATACGTTCTTATTTGATTATTTTTAATAAATTGAAAGAAAAAAATGTTAGTCAAGCATCAAGTAAATTTCTATGATAATTTATATCTAAAACTTAAGTAAATTTCTATTAGCATCAATTGAAATATATGCAACACTACATGTTTACAAGTTTTGAAGCATTAAGAAATTGAAGATAAGCATTTGATAAAATTAGATTTATTAATAATAATTATAAGATTATTTTTATATTTACTCATAAGCATTCTTTAAGTATTACAGCTTTACAGAGAATTATTCAAATATTAAGGTTAAATTATCGAAAATAATTCTTTATTTGAATATGCGTCAAAATCACTATGTCACTAAATATAATTTTTCTATTCTTTATTCAATATTCACAACGTTTAATATCTTAATGCATTTATTTCTTACGATTAGAATCCTTTCTTGGATTAATTAAAATTTGTTGAATAAATATGTGCATAAATATGTTAATCTTATAAAAGTTAAAAGATGTATGTAAGTTTTTGCAGTTAAGCTCGGTATGAATATTTTTAAAAATTTTCAGGCAAATATTTTTTACGTATTATTTTACAAACATTATACCTTTCGATTAGTAGTAAAATTGAAGATAAATTCTATTTATAAAAATACTATTAATAAAATATTATTTTTAATAACTGTACACAAAAAATTTAGAAAAATTGTATTTAAACTAATCTAACCAAAATGTAATGTAAAGACTTGTTACAATGTGGTTATAGAATAAATGATTATATTATTATATGTTCAGTAGACAAAATTTAAAAAATTTTATTTAAGTCTTACTTTCACAAGATTCTGAGCATACTTGTAAGGAAGCCTCTGCGAAAGAACTTACACTGATAGCAATGAAAATTGAGACTATAATGAATTTCATGTTTAATATTTTAAAATCAGTCTAAGCAAATGCAAGAAACTAGAAATTATATTGCTTACTGCTATTATCATTTATATACTAAATGTTAATATAATGCGATTATACAAACAAATAACAATTCAGAACTAGATATTAAATATTATTATCAGTATTTTTAATACGTTGGTTTAACAAATATTTAAATAATAATTCTACGAAAATATTAATGCCTTAAAAAAAAGATAATATTTTTAAAAATATTTTTTCAATTTATTATGTATGTTTTTAAATTATATTTATATTATTACTATGTATTATATCTGATAAATTGCATTTTTCGTCGTAACATTAATTTATTTTATTTACTTATGAATATGAAATTGCATATTTTAGTTTAGATATTTGTTTTGATTTTTTAAAAATTAAAACTCGCTATTTCTAACCAAAATTGTATGTTTATTAGAAAATAAAAAAAAATACTTCAATAAATATATAATTAAAAAAAAATTGTTTATAAGAACTATATTCATATATACAATATATGTATATGAACATAAATTTTTATTTATATATGTACATGTTTATATACATTGTATACCAATTTTTAAAAATGATTTTAAAGGATAAATTATTGTTAATATTTGTTAAAATTGATTGCTAATTTTAATTATTAAAATTTTAATTTGTATAATGTATTCAAATCAATGTTTTTTTTTACGAATAGCAATCATCGTAGAGCATTCCATTGATTAGATATAAAATTGATACGTTGACTTCAAATAATTTACATTATTTAACATCCATGTCGTAATTTAAACAAAAATATGTTTAGTAATTGTGAAATATAAATTTACTTGTTGAAGCGTTGAAATAGGTCATCTAAACACACATATACATCAAAAAGAATAAGAAATTTTCAAACATTTGGGATTACAAAATTTTCGTCTAATCGATTACGAAGCTATTCGTTTATGAAATTATTTTGATGTAAGATAATATAATAATTACACACATATTATTTTATGCGCTTAATTAAGGGGCTGATTAT